>JAHIAM010005485.1:0-89966 GCA_021605205.1 Aegilops longissima | reverse complement strand
GTTAATCAAACATGGATATCTGACTCATACGGAGTCTGTTTTGGCTCCACAAGTAGTCAAAACATTTGTGACGACCAGATGCTTCAAAGGATTCTTTCATAGGGAACTTTTGGAGAACTTTTCTTAAGGAGTTCGTTCAGAAACTTGTATAGAAACTTTCTTAATGAGCACTCGACAAACGCATTTCGAGAACATACACAAAGTCCCAGCTATGGACCTAGTGCATCATCATAACTGAGGTCTCTTGCATTTGCCTACAAGTAATTGGATCTCATATGGAGATGTTTAGTGAAGTAGAATGGAAAAATCAATGCAACTACACAAGAACTAGTCTCAGAATCGCTGCTCGAATCAGTTTTTGCAGTGTTAATCAAAACATGGATATCTCGACTCATACGGAGTCCGTTTGGCTCCACAAGTAGTCAAAACGTTTTTGGCAACCAGATGCTTCAAAGGATTCTTTCATAGGGAACTTATGGAGAAATTTTCTTAAGGAGTTTGTTCAAAACTTGTATAGAAACTTTCTTAATGAGCACTCGACAAACGCATTTCAAGAACAGACACAAAGTCCCAGCTATGGACCTAGTGCATCATCATAACTGAGGTTTCTTGCATTTCCCTACAAGTAATTTGATCTCATATGGAGATGCTTAGTGAAGTAGAATGGAAAAAATCGAATGCAACTACACAAGAACTAGTCTATAATCGCTGCTTGGAATCAGTTTTTGCAAATGTTAATCTGAACATGGATATCGACTCATACGGAGTCCGTTTTGGCTCCACAATAGTCAAAATGTTTGTGACGACCAGATGCTTCAAAGGATTCTTTCATAGGGAAATTTTGGAGAACTTTTCTTAAGGAGTTCGTTCAGAAACTTGTATAGAAACTTTCTTAATGAGCACTCGACAAACGCATTTCGAGAACATACACAAAGTCCCAGCTATGGACCTAGTGCATAATCATAACTGAGGTCTCTTGCATTTCCTACAAGTAATTGGATCTCATATGGAGATGTTTAGTGAAGTAGAATGGAAAAATTGAATGCAACTACACAAGAACTAGTCTCAGAATCGCTGCTCGAATCAGTTTTATGCAGGTTAATCGAATCATGGATATCGACTCATACGAGTCCGCTTTGGCTCCACAAGTAGTCAAAACGTTTGTGATGACCAGATGCTTCAAAGGATTCTTTTATAGGGAACTTTTGGAGAACTTTTCTTAAAGAGTTCGTTCAGAAACTTGTATATAAACTTTCTTAATGAGCACTCGACAAATGCATTTCGAGAACATACACAAAGACCCAGCTATGGACCTAGTGCATTATCATAACTGAGTTCTCTTGCATTTCCTTACAAGTAATTGGATCTCATATGGAGATGTTTAGTGAAGTAGAATAGAAAAAATCGAATGCAACTACACAAGAACTAGTCTCAGAATCGCTGCTCGAATCAGTTTTGCACAGTGTTAACTGAAACATGGATATCTGACTTATACGGAGTCCGTTTTGGCTCCACAAGTATTCAAAAAATTTGTGACAACCAGATGCTTCAAAGGATTCTTTCGCAGGGAACTTTGGGAGAACTTTTGTTAAGGAGTTCGTTCAGAAACTTGTATAGAAACTTTCTTAATGAGCACTCGACAAACGCATTTCGAGAACATACACAAAGTCCCAGCTATGGACCTAGTGCATCATCATAACTGAGGTCTCTTGCATTTGTCTACAAGTAATTGGATCTCATATGGAGATGTTTAGTGAAGTAGAATGGAAAAAATCGAATGCAACTACATAAGAACTAGTCTGTAACTGTTGTTCGGAATCAGTTTTGCGTAGTGTTAACTGAAACATGGATATCTGACTCATACGGAGTCCGTTTTGGCTCCACAAGTAGTCAACACGTTTGTGACAACCAGATGCTTCAAAGGATTCTTTCATAGGGAACTTTTGGAGAAATTTTCTGCAGGAGTTTGTTCAAAAATTTGTATAGAATCTTTCTTAATAAGCACTCGACAAATGCATTTCGAGAACATACACAAAGTCCCAGCTATGGACCTAGTGCATCATCATAACTGAGGTCTTTTGCATTTCCTTACAAGTAATTGGATCTCATATGGAGATGTTTATTGAAGTAGAATTGTAAAAATCGAATGCAACTACACAAGAACTAGTCTCAGAATCGCTGCTCGAAATCAGTTTTACGCAGTGTTAACTGAAACATGGATGTCTGACTCATATGGGGTCCGTTTTGGCTCCACAAGTAGTCAAAATGTTTGTGACGACCAGAAGCTTCAAGGGATTATTTCACAGGGAACTTTTGGAGAACTTTTCTTAAGGAGTTCGTTAGAAAACTTGTATAGAAACTTTCTTAATGACCACTCGACAAACGCATTTCGAGAACATACACAAAGTCCCAGCTATGGACCTAGTGCATCATCATAACTGAGGTCTCTTGCATTTACCTACAAGTAATTGGATCTCATATGGAGATTTTTAGTGAAGTACAATGGAAAAAATCGAATGCAACTACACAAGAACTAGTCTATAATCGTTGTTCGAATCGCTTTTGCATGAGTGTTAATCAAACATGGATATCGACTCATACGGAGTCCGCTTTGGCTCCACAAGTAGTCAAAACATTTGTGATGACCAGATGCTTCAAAGGATTCTTTCATAGGGAACTTTGGAGAACTTTTTAAGGAGTTCGTTCAAAACTTGTATAGAAACTTTCTTAATGAGCACTCGACAAACGCATTTCGAGAACATACACAAAGTCCCAGCTATGGACCTAGTGCATCATCATAACGAGGTCTCTTGCATTTGCCTACAAGTAATTGGATCTCATATGGAGATGTTTAGTGAAGTAGAATGGAAAAATCGAATGCAACTACACAAGAACTAGTCTCAGAATCGTTGTTCGAATCGGTTTTGCGTGAGTGTTAATCAAACATGGATATCTCGACTCATACTGAGTCCGTTTTGGCTCCACAAGTAGTCAACACGTTTGTGACAACCAGATGCTTCAAAGGATTCTTTCATAGGGAACTTTTGGAGAAATTTTCTGCAGGAGTTCGTTCAGAAACTTGTATAGAAACTTTCTTAATGAGCACTCGACAAATGCATTTCGAGAACATACACAAAGTCCCAGCTATGGACCTAGTGCATCATCATAACTGAGGTCTCTTGCATTTCCCAACAAGTAATTGGATCTCATATGGAGATGTTTAGTGAAGTAGAATGGAAAAAAAATCGAATGTAACTACACAAGAACTAATCTCTAACTGTCGTTCGGAATCAATTTTGCGTAGTGTTAACTGAAACATGGATATCTGACTCATTCGGAGTCTGTTTTAGGTCCACAAATAGTCAAAAAGTTTGTGACGACCAGATGCTTCAAAGGATTCTTTCACAGGGAACTTTTGGAGAACTTTCCTTAAGGAGTTCGTTCAGAAACTTGTATAGAAACTTTCTTAATGAGCACTCGACAAACGCATTTCGAGAACATACACAAAGTCCCAGCTATGGACCTAGTGCATCATCATAACTGAGGTCTCTTGAATTTGCCTACAAGTAATTGGATCTCATATAGAGATGTTTAGTGAAGTAGAATGGAAAAAATCGAATGCAACTACATAAGAACTAGTCTCAGAATCGCTGCTCGAATCAGTTTTGTGTAGTGTTAACTGAAACATGGATATCTGACTCATACAGAGTCCGTTTTGGCTCCACAAGTAGTCAAAACGTTTGTGACAACCAGATGCTTCAAAGGATTCTTTCATAGGGAACTTTTGGAGAAATTTTCTAGAGGAGTTTGTTCAGAAATTTGTATAGAATCTTTCTTAATAAGCACTCGACAAATGCATTTCGAGAACATACACAAAGTCCCAGCTATGGACCTTGTGCATCATCATATATGAGGTCTTTTGCATTTCCCTACAAGTAATTGGATCTAATATGGAGATGTTTAGTGAAGTAGAATTGTAAAAATCGAATGCAGCTACACAAGAACTAGTCTGTAACTGTCGTTCAGAATCAGTTTTGCGCAGTTTTAACAGAACCATGCATATCTGACTCATACGGAGTCTGTTTTGGCTACACAAGTAGTCAAAACATTTGTGTCGACCAGATGCTTCAAAGGATTCTTTCATAGGGAACTTTTGGAGAAATTTTCTTAAGGAGTTCGTTGAGAAACTTGTATAGAAACTTTCTTAATGAGCACTCGACAAATGCATTTCGAGAACATACACAAAGTCCCAGTTATGGACCTAGTGCATCATCATAACTGAGGTCTCTTGCATTTCCCAACAAGTAATTGGATCTCATATGGAGATGTTTAGTGAAGTAGAATGGAAAAAAAATCGAATGTAACTACACAAGAACTACTCTCTAACTGTCGTTCGGAATCAATTTTGCGTAGTGTTAACTGAAACATGGATATCTGACTCATTCGGAGTCCGTTTTAGGTCCACAAATAGTCAAAAAGTTTGTGACGACCAGATGCTTCAAAGGATTCTTTCACAGGGAACTTTTGGAGAACTTTTCTTAAGGAGTTCGTTTAGAAACTTGTATAGAAACTTTCTTAATGAGCACTCGACAAACGCATTACGAGAACATATACAAAGTCCCAGCTATGGACCTAGTGCATCATCATAACTGAGGTCCTCTTGCATTTCCCTACAATAATTGGATCTCATATGGAGATGTTTAGTGAAGTAGAATGGAAAAAATTGAATGCAACTACACAAGAACTAGTCTGTAACTGACGTTCGGAATCAGTTTTGCGCAGTGTTAACTGAAACATGGATATCTGACTCATACGTAGTCCGTTTTGGCTCCACAAGTAGTCAAAACATTTGTCACGACCTGATTCTTCAAAGGATTCTTTCATAGGGAACTTTTGGAGAACTTTTCTTTAGGAGTTCGTTCAGAAACTTGTATAGAAAGTTTCTTAATGAGCACTCGACAAACACATTTCGAGAACATACACAAAGTCCGAGCTATGGACCTAGTGCATCATCATAACTGAGGTCTCTTGCATTTCCCTACAAGTAATTGGATCTCATATGGAGATGTTTAGTGAAGTAGAATGGAAAAAATTGAATGCAACTACACAAGAACTAGTCTCAGAATCGCTATTCGAATCAGTTTTATGCAATGTTAATCAAACATGGATATCGACTCATATCAGAAGCGACCCGACCATGAGACGATCAAGCCTCTGTTTTCCTATACCATCCCTGGATTAGTATGCTGGCACACACAGTACATAAATGTATATATCAAAGTGCAATCACATGTATAAATAATGTAAAACTGATATATACCTCATTAGTCACAGCGGAAACCAATAGTCGGTTGTGGAGTCCCATCAACGCCATCGGCAGGTTGAGTGTAGATCATAACCTTGTACCATACTCTTACTCGTCGGAAGAAAGTATCTGCAACATGATACGTTGCAGCCGTGTAGGTCAGTACATTGGATGTACCGGCAAGATCACAACATGAGAAAACAGATGATAAAACTATACTATATGCAATATGGCTTTGTGGCTCTGTGTCTAAGTTTTTTTTTGCATAAAAGCTAGTTTTATTTTCCCTACATCAAAGGAATAACTAGAGTCTGTACTATGGAGATTTCTATCATGACATGGTTCCGCCAACCAATGTCTCATAGCCCAAATCATCATACGTTTCCCACAATTAAGTTATCAGTCCGGTGTTGAGAGTTCTGAGATAGATCCAAGTCCAGAGGCTCAAATTGTCCGTAACCGGGGACACGACTAATCGATTAGGTTTTAACCCTCTGCAGAGGTTTGTACACTTTACCCGCAAGATTCGATCCCTCTCTTTATGTTCTCGCACTTCAGGGTGTTTGAGAACAAGATGACCGAAACATGGTCTTCCGAAGTGTTCCCCTGACCACTGCCCGATGCTCATCCAATCCTACCGTAGTTCTACATCTGCTAGCACCATCCCAGCCAAAGTCACAACTAAGGTCGACCAAGCCAGAGCCTATAGTGACTTGCGGTTGCACAGGTAAGCTTCCGGGCATGAAGTATTCTTTCATCTCTTTGAGCCTGGGTGAAGCTTTCCGCAAGATGTCATGGCGCTTCTCCATGCATCCCGGCCATCCACTGGTTTCTCCAGGGTGCCCGTCAACTGTCCTTCACCCAGTAGTGTGTATTACATTCTTGTCTCGAGTCTTGAAGTCTTGAGGCCTTGAAGATGCAGTCCTTGCAGATGCCATCATGGAGTTGTCATCATTGATGTAGAGTCCTCCATTCTGACACCACTCCCGAGCACTCATACCAACCCCGTCTACTATAGCGTAGCATTAAAATAAATAATGTCCCGGGCTTGGTAACAGGGTGATGGGTTCCTACCTCATGCATACTACTCAACAACAAGAATTCAATATCACTACTGGAGGATTGTTGCAAAGCTGCCACTAAATGCAATAAAACATAGGTATGAAAGCATGGTCCAAGTGAACTTGCCTGGTATTACTTGATGAAGATAATAACGCTTTCAGAATAAAGACTTGGTAGAACTATTCGTCACTCCGTTGAAAATCTATATTAAATAGACATAGCATTCATATAAGCAAACATCCTAGCAAACAATTCTAGCACTCAAAATAACAATCAAAACATCAAAGAAACTCAATAATAAAACTCAAACAAATTCCAAAGAACCCTCGAATAAAACTACAAAGAAAACTACTAGGGAAAGTCTAAGACTTTACTACAAACAACTAATATAGTTTTGCCCTAAGTAAACCTTAATAACAATAAAAACACTAAACTAATTATCAGAAAAGAAATATAGTGTTTATTAAAATAACAGAAGGTATTTTTCATAAACTTTTAGTAGCAAAAAGAAACAAATAAAAAGATTTTATAAAACTCTAACTATGACCTATACAAGTTTTCTTACAAAACTAAAGAAGACAAATTTTAAATAAGAATAAAATTGTCTACTATTTAACAACAGAAAAAAACTAAATTTGTCACAAGTGACAAAAATAAATAATTTAAAACTAATAAAAACAATAAAGAAAAGACTAAAACAAAACTATAACTAAAACAGTACTGTTTTGCTAAAAAACCTAATTCAAAAATAAACTAAAAATAAATAACTATATGCTACTAGATAAACAATTCAACTAGTGACCAGGGGCAAAAAGAATGAACATAAAATATATTACCAAACTCAGGTTACGGCCAAAATAGTGATTTGAACAAATTTCATCAAACTCAAATTTAATCTGGTCAAATTTGAAAACTAAGTACGCAAACAGAAACTTCAACAAATTTGTGACACAATGCAAAAAGAATCACTCAATTTGGATCTAAAACATAAAAGTTATAGAATATCTAAGATTGAAACTTTTCTGTTTTTTATAGAAACGAAAATTAAAAAAAATAGAACGGGCAAGTCTACTGGGCTAGGAGCTGAGCGATCTGTAACTAACCGTTGCTCGGCCAGAACTTTATAGAAACGTGCACGTATGTTTAAAACATAAAACAGGCAAACCGGTTCGATCTAAACCAAAGAAAACCAATCTACCAAAATAAACCGATCTACTAAACCAAACGGATTTCTTTTAACTGAAAACGAACAGATGAACCGAACGCTTACAGAGAACGGGAACGTACGTTGGGGTGGCTCTGTTCCGGTGGGGCGGCGGCTCCGGTGGTCGCAGGCGGCGACGGAGGTGTCCGGAGGCTGCAGTGAGGTTTGGCCCGTCCTGTGGTGGAGTTGGAGATGGTCGGCGATGACGAACGGCGACAGAACTAAGCGGTGAAGGTCGGTGCTCCGGATGCTCCGGAGAAGACGTCGAGGTTGGGATGGCTTCTGTAGATGGAGAGGGAGTGCAAAACCATGTCAAAGAGAGTCTAGGGATCGTGAGATTTCGAAACCCAAAAGGAGGATGATCGGGATCTCTCACCGGCGTTGGAAACTTGCGATGAACTGCAGCGTCTGCGTCCAGATTGGAACGACGATGGCGGACGATATGGTAGGTTTTGGCGAGGGGTTTCGAAGGTAATCGGTCGAGGAAGGTCGTGGCTATTTATAGGACATATTTCTTGGGCCTGGGGTTGGCTTGGGATAGGTTTTCCACGAAGATCGGACGCGGGGCGGCGCCGATGCGTGTACGCATATGTTTCTCTGTTCCTGTTCGTGGGAAAGAAGAAAGAAGAGGTGGGGCCAAGCGCCAGGTGTGTGAGAGAGAGATCGGGCATGGGGAGGGAGACATCGGACGAGCGAACTGAGTCGATGGAGCGACGTGGAGGCGCTGCTTTTTTTGGAACGTGGGCGCTGAGGCGCTGCTGCCTTGGACGTGGGGCGGTGGCTAGCCTCGTTGCCTGGCGGGGTCTGTGTTTTCTTTAAACATTTTTTCAAACATTGAGGAACACAAAAAAACATAACTCAAAAGTACAATTTATATAGGCATATAGTATATCAAAATTTTCACAAAAAGATTTTCTACATCATGAACTATTTCTCAAGTTCAAACAAAATTCACACAAAATCGAAAAAATTCAAACAACACTGCTATTGCAATAAAACTCAATAAAAATCATTTTAAAATACCAAAATGATTTCAAATTTATTTTCTCCTAATTTTCCATTGAAGGAACCATTTTACCCTGGTTTCTATTTATTTATTTTAGGAGAAAATAATTTTAATAAAATCCAAATAATTCCAAATTGAAAGGGAGTTTCAAAATATTTCCAAATGACTTTCAATTTGATTCTTGGTAACTTCCAACTCATATTTCATATAATTGAAGAAGTCATTTTATCTTCTCTCGTGAAAATCATAGAGTTGCATAAACTTTCCGAATTTGAAATATTTCGAAATGGAATTCAAATCTTTTCAAAACCCTTTTCATTTATTTAAATGGAAGTAGTCATATAATCTTCACTCTAGGGTTTTTGTGATGAAATGAATTTGAATTCATGGAGATCATAAATGCAAGTGAAAGTTTGGGAAAGTCATTACATTCCCTCTCATTAAACTTTCAAAAAGTTTCAAATTTCACTCAATTTCACACAATCAGTCACACAACAATCAAGCAAACAAGCATAAATATTTACTTAATATAACATTCCAAAATTTAGAATTTTGGTATGTTGCACATATGGAGCCCGTTTTGGCTCCACAAGTAGTCAAAACGTTTGTGTAGACCAGATGCTTCAAAGGATTCTTTCATAGGGAACTTTTGGAGAACTTTTCTTAAGGAGTTCGTTCAGAAACTTGTATAGAAATTTCTTAATGAGCACTCAACAAACGCATTTCGAGAACATACACAAAGTCCCAGCTATGGACCTACTGCATCATCATAACTGAGGTCTCTTGCATTTGCCGACAAGTAATTGGATCTCATATGGAGATGTTTAGTGAAGTAGAATGGAAAAAACTGAATGCAACTACACAAGAACTAGTCTATAACTTTCGTTCGGAATCAGTTTTGCGCAGTGTTAACTGAAACATGGATATCTGACTCATACCGAGTCCGTTTTGGCTCCATAAGTAGTCAAAATGATTATGACGACCAGATGCTTCAAATTATTCTTTCATAGGGAACTTTTGGATAACTTTTCTTAAGGAGTTCATTCAGAAACTTGTATAGAAAGTTTCTTAATGAGCACTCGACAAACGCATTTCGAGAACATACACAAAGTCCCAGGTATGGACCTAGTGCATCATCATAACTGAGGTCTCTTGCATTTCCATACAAGTAATTAGATCTCACATGGAGATGTTTAGTGAAGTAGAATGGAAAAAAAACGAATGCAACTACACAAGAACTAGTTTGTAACTGTCGTTCGGAAGCAGTTTTGTGCAGTGTTAACTGAAACATGGATATCTGACTCATACGGAGTCCGTTTTGGCTCCACAAGTATTCAAAACATTTCTGACGACTAGATGCTTCAAAGAATTCTTTCACAGGGAATTTTTGGGAACTTTTCTAAAGGAGTTCGTTAAGAAACTTGTATAGAAACGTTCTTAATGAGCACTCAACAAACGCATTTCGAGAACGTACACAAAGTCCCAGCTAGGGACCTAGTGCATCATCATAACTGAGGTCATTTGCATTTCCGTACAAGTAATTGAATCTCATATGGAGATGTTTAGTGAAGTAGAATGGTAAAAATCGAATGCAACTACACAAGAACTAGTCTCAGAATCGCTGCTCGAATCAGTTTTATGCAAAGGTTAATCGAACCATGCATATCTGACTCATATGGAGTCCGTTTTGGCTCCACAAGTAGTCAAAACGTTTGTGACGACCAGATGATTCAAAGAATTCTTTCATAGGGAACTTTTGGAGAAATTTTCTTCAGGATTTCATTCAGAAACTTGTAAAGAATCTTTCTTAATGAGCACTCGACAAATGCATTTCGAGAACATCCACAAAGTCCCAGCTATGGACCTAGTGCATCATCATAACTGAGGACTCTTGCATTTCCTTCAAGTAATTGGATCTCATATGGAGATGTTTAGTGAAGTAGAATGGAAAAAATCGAATGTAACTACACAAGAACTAGTCTCAGAATCG
This sequence comes from Aegilops longissima, assembly GCA_021605205.1. Classification (NCBI taxonomy): domain Eukaryota; kingdom Viridiplantae; phylum Streptophyta; class Magnoliopsida; order Poales; family Poaceae; genus Aegilops; species Aegilops longissima. Next base: position 79,399 of record JAHIAM010005485.1, on the reverse strand, counting down.
CTGCTCGAATCAATTTTGTGCAAAGGTTAATCAAACATGGATATCTGACTCATACGGAGTCCGTTTTGGCTCCACAAGTAGTCAAAACATTTGTGACGACCAGATGCTTCAAAGGATTCTTTCATAGGGAACTTTTGGAGAACTTTTCTTTGGGAGTTCGTTCAGAAACTTGTATACAAACTTTCTTAATGAGCACTCGACAAACGCATTTCGAGAACATACACAAAGTCCCAGCTATGGACCTAGTGCATCATCATTACTGAGGTCTCTTGAATTTGCCTACAAGTAATTGGATCTCGTATGGAGATATTTAGTGAAGTAGAATGGAAAAAATTGAATGCAACCACACAAGAACTAGTCTGTAACCGTCGTTCGGAATCAGTTTTGCGCAGTGTTAACTGAAACATGGATATCTGACTCATATAGAGTCTGATTTGGCTCCACAAGTAGTCAAAACGTTTGTGACGACCAGATGGTTCAAAGGATTCTTTCAAAGGGAACTTTTGGAGAACTTTTCTTAAGGAGTTCGTTCAGAAACTTGTATAGAAACTTTCTTAATGAGCACTCCACAAACGCATTTCGAGAACATACACAAAGTCCCAGCTATGGACCTAGTGCATCATCATAACTAAGGTCTTTTGCATTTCCTTACAAGTAATTGGATCCCATATGGAGATGTTTAGTGAAGTAGAATGGAAAAAATCGAATGCAACTACACAAGAACTAGTTTGTAATCGCTGCTCGAATCAGTTTTGTGCAAAGGTTAATCAAACATGGATATCTGACTCATACGGAGTCCGTTTTGGCTCCACAAGTATTCAAAACATTTGTGACGACCAGATGCTTCAAAGGATTCTTTCACAGGGAACTTTTGGAGAACTTTTCTTAAGGAGTTTGTTTAGAAACTTGTATAGAAACTTTCTTAATGAGCACTCGACAAACGCTTATCGAGAACATACACAAAGTCCCAGCTATGGACCTAGTGCATCATCATAACTGAGGTCCCTTGAATTTTCCTACAAGTAATTGGATCTCATATGGACATGTTTAGTGAAGTAGAATGGAAAAAAATCGAATGCAACTACATAAGAACTAGTCTGTAACTGTTGTTCGGAATCAGTTTTGCGCAGTGTTAACTGAAACATGCATATCTGACTAATACGGAGTCCATTTTGGCTCCACAAGTAGTCAACACGTTTATGACAACCAGATGCTTCAAAGGATTCTTTCATAGGGAACTTTTGGAGAAATTTTCTTGAGAAGTTTGTTTAGAAACTTGTATAGAATCTTTCTTGGTGAGCACTCGACAAATGCATTTCGAGAACATACACAAAGTCCCAGCTATGGACCTAGTGCATCATCATAACTGAGGTCTTTTGCATTTCCCTACAAGTAATTGGATCTCGTATGGAGATGTTTAGTGAAGTAGAATGGTAAAAATCGAATGCAACTACACAAGAACTAGTCTCAGAATCGCTGCTCGAATCGCTTTTGCAAAGGTTAACTAAACCATGCATATCTAACTCATACAGAGTCCGTTTTGGCTCCACAAGTAGTCAAAACGTTTGTGACGACAAGATTCTTCAAAGGATTCTTTCATAGGGAACTTTTGGAGAAATTTTCTTCAGGAGTTCGTTCAGAAACTTGTATAGAAACTTTCTTAATGAGCACTCGACAAATGCATTTTGAGAACATACACAAAGTCCCAGCTCTGGACCTAGTGCATCATCATAACTGAGGTCTCTTGCATTTCCCTTCAAGTAATTGGATCTCATATGGAGATGTTCAGTGAAGTAGAATGGAGAAAATCGAATGTAACTATACAAGAACTAGTCTGTAACTGTCGTTCAAAATCAGTTTTGCGAAGTGTTAACTGAGACATGGATATTTGACTCATATGGAGTCCGTTTTGGCTCCAAAAGTAGTCAACACATTTGTGACGACCAGATGCTTCAAAGGATTCTTTCATAGGGAACTTTTCGAGAACTTTTCTTAAGGAGTTCGTTCAGAAACTTGTATAGAAACTTTTTTAATCAGCACGCGACAAACGCATTTCGAGAACATACACAAAGTCCCAGCTATGGACCTAGTGCATCATCATAACTATGGCCTCTTGCATTTCCTTACAAGTAATTGGATCACGTATGGAGATGTTTAGTGTAGTAGAATGGAAAAAATCGAATGCAACTACACAAGAACTAGTCTGTAACTGTCGTTCGCAATCAGTTCTGCGCTGTGTTAACTGAAACATGGATATCTGACTCATACGGAGTCAGTTTTGGCTCCATAAGTATTCAAAACATTTGTGACAACCAGATGCTTCAAAGGATTCTTTCACAGGGAACTTTTGGAGAACTTTTCTTAAGGAGTTCGTTCAGAAACTTGTATAGAAACTTTCTTAACGAGCACTCGACAAACGCATTTCGAGAACATACACAAAGTCCCAGCTATGGACCTAGTGCATCATCATAACTGAGGTCTCTTGCATTTGCCTACAAGTAATTGGATCTCATATGGAGATGTTTAGTGAAGTAGAATGGAAAAATTGAATGCAACTACATAAGAACTAGTCTCTAACTGTCGTTCGGAATTACTTTTGCCCAGTGTTAACTGAAACATGGATATCTGACTCAAACGGAGTCCATTTTGGCTCCACAAGAAGTCAACACGTTTGTGACAACTAGATGATTCAAAGGATTCTTTCATAGGGAACTTTTGGAGAAATTTTATTGAGGAGTTTGTTCAGAAACTTGTATAGAAACTTTCTTAATGAGCACTCGACAAATGCATTTCGAGAACAACCACAAAGTCCCTGCTATGGACCTAGTGCATGATCATAACTGAGGTCTTTTGCATTTCCCTACAAGTAATTGGAACTCATATGTAGATGTTTAGTGAAGTAGAATGGTAAAAATCGAATGCAACTACACAACAACTAGTCTGTAACTGTCGTTCGGAATCAGTTTTGCGCAGTGTTAACTGAACAATGGATATCTGACTCATACGTAGTCCGTTTTGGCTCCACAAGTATTCAAAACGTGTCGGTGTACAAAAAGAGGGGTACACTTTTTGTACCCCTATAACTGTGCACGGGAAGTCTGAGCCGCGGGCACCATTGCACTGATCAAAGCAAGGGAGGTGAGCCAAGGTAAGGCCGAGGCTCGAAAGGAGCAGAACGACGCCAAGACCAAGACCACAAAGAGCAAAGGGGACGAAGCGGACTCCCCTGGCAAGATCCTTGCCAGGAGGCGGTTTTGGCAAACCCGGCAAGACCCTTGCTGGTGCAGCTCGTCCCACACCTACAGAGCGAGTCACCCTTGAGTCCACTGCCCCCATGGGGAAAGGATTTGGGAGACATCCCCGTGGTGGCATGCAGATCTTTGTGAAGACATTCAAGATCAGATACACACTATAGAAGATGACGACCCTTGGCGGGATCCCACCCAAGGAGGACCACAAGGCCCCCAGCAAGAGCCTTGCCGGGGATGACAGCAGGCGCCCCGGCAAGACCCTTGTCGGGGCTACGACGAGGCCCTCGTCAAGAACACCCGTAGGGCCACCATCAGGACCACGCCAATCAAACCTTCACCGCCGTTCGCATGCAGCTGCCGACCCAACCAGTTGGGCAGGCACCTGCGTGGCGGCAAGCGGATCTTCATGGAGACCCACCGCTGCGCCACCTCAGCCCGCCGCCGCCTACATGGCACCGCTGGCACCATCGCCGTATGCGTGTCGACACGAAGGGAGCGGCGACGACGAGACAGGATCTCCCCATCCCCGATAAAGCAAGGACACCTAAGCAAGACGCATTAAAGGCGCTTTGTCATGTAATGCGAGGGATAAACTCAGATCACTATACCTTTCCACCTCCTGTGTGCCACTGTGGCAACCCCTTTCCCTATAAAAGGAGGCCCAAGGCGACCAGGAGGAGGATTCGGCTTTTTGGAGCTCCTCACGCCCCATTGCTAGTTCAAGAACTCAGATAAACAAACCACCAAAGCAGGAGTAGGGTTTTACGCATCCTCGCGGCCCGAACCTGGATAAAGAAACCGTGTGCTATGTGTTTGATCCGCTCTTCTCACGACCCCGCGCCCCGCAACCGTAGTAGGGATTCTTGTGATCCCATAGGTGTCGTTCCCACACCGACATCTTTGGCGCGCCAGGTAGGTGGCGTAGTTGTGAGAATTGGCTTTAGCAGTTAGCCCGGCACTCCTTCATCTTCGCGACCCTTAAAGAAGAAAGGAGGCCAGAAGATCGACACTCGTGCGATCGCAAATAGAAGCTCAGTTGCACTGAACCCTTATTTATGCTACCCTTCTTATTTGAGGTTATTCCCCCCCAGAGATGTCACGCCTTTGTATGAGAAACCTGAACGCCAGGGGGCTCTCCCACGATCGGCAACGCCCTTGCCCTGTTTCGAGTCCGCTCAACAGCTCAAGCGGCTGCGTCAAGAATGGCAGAGTGACCTTCCGCGATCGACAACGCCCTCGATTCTGACTCGAGTCAAGCTCGACAATTCGAGCGGCCACGTTCGGAATGGAAAGGTGGCTCGTCCAGCAGCACGCGTACCCGGAAGGCCCTGGGGATCCGTCCCCAAAACGCCGCTAGGGGCTTCCGCGCCGGCAAGCCTACCCGATCGACGTGGGGCACGTATACAAAGAGGAATTGAACGGGGAAATAACATGCATGAAAATTAAGAGTACTTCGAAGTTATATTACATCACGTCATAGCTGTGGTTCTAACTAAAGATAAAATTTGTCTTGGTCGGCAACCCGCAGTGGCGAAGAAGAATGGGATGCCTAATCCCGGCGCTGGCCTTCCACCCTCTTGATTTCGTCGATGCGGTCGGTGATGGGCTTGATGCGCTCCTTGAGCACCATGAGGTCAACACCATCCGACAAGCTCTTCATCGAGGCCGTGAAGTCAAGTTCGGGATTCCAGTGCGCCACCTTGGTGAGGACCTTGGTCACGACCCTCCAGCAAAGTCGCCGGGCCTCCTCGGCCAGCGTGGCCGTCCTGTTGGAGTGGAGATAGGCCAAAGCTGCGAGGACGCCCTCGAAGAACTGGGTCAGCTTGGCATTGACGGTCCCACTGCGCTCGGGGGCGTACCTCACATTTGGCATCCTCATGGTGGCCAATTGCAAGGTGACCCTGCCGGTGACGACCTCGAGATGGCTGATCCACCTGTTCTCGCCCACCACATATTCCTGGTGGGAGGCGGCCTCGTTTGCCCGCAGCTGCTTCTCCTCCTCGAGGCTCCTGGTCAAGGTCTCCTCCCGAGCCCTGCTCTCCGACAACATCTTCTTGAGATCCTCCAGCCGCAGCTTGAGGTCTCTGATGGAGTTCTACGCGTTGGAGAGCTCCCTAGTCCTGCTGATGACTGCTCCTTGCGCCTCTACTAAGGCGCGGTTGATCATGTTCTTCTCGCCGGACAGCTTGAGGGCCTGCTCCTTCAGCTCGTCTCACCTTGCTTCCAGCTCCTTCACCTTGCCGGCATGGGCCAGAACTTGGGCATCAAGTGCCTCTTTGTGCCTCTGCTCCAGCTCGCGAGTCCGTCGCGCGACAAGGGCCTCGAGCTCCTCATCCTTGTCATGGAGCTGCCATGATAAGCTTCGCTTCACGCGCGGAGAGGTCCTCTTCCTGGGAATCCAAGGCGGCTTGATGCTGGTTCCGGGCGGCTTCAGCCACGGCAGCCAAGTTCGCCGCCTTTTCCTGGGCCTTTTCGATGTCGGCCATTTTCATGGTGAGCTCCACATCACGCTTGGACAACTCCTCCTGAAAGGCCCTCTGCTCCTCGCGAGTCTGGTGGAACCAGGTCTGCGTCTCAACAACGCGCGCCTTGAAGTCCACCTCCGCGTTGTCCACCGTTGCCATCCTGGACTTGACCTTGTCCAGGCGGGCGCGGTAGAGCGCTTGGAGCTTCCGGAAATTGGCCCCCATGGCGCGGAAAAGCTGCTCTTCTGGAGAACCGTCGCCGCCAACGCCCGGCTCATCAATCACCTCAAGCCCGTGGCGGCAAGCACTCGCCATCAAAGGCTTCCCTTTGGCGGGCGCCGCTTGACGCCTCGAAGATGGACGAAAAGATCGTCGCCCACCTTCAGATATCTGCCGGGGCCCGAGGTTGAGGAGGAGGGAGGCTGTTCACCGACCACCTCTTCCTCGGCGGAGGCCTTGCCAGCCTCACCGGCAGGTCTACCGCTGGCGCCCTCGGCAGAAGCCTCGCCGGTCGCCTTGGCGGCCCCCGCAGCGGCGTCCTCGGCAGCGCCCTTGGCGGCTTCATCAGCGGCGGCCTCATCAGCATCTTTGGCGGCCTCCTCGGCGGCAATCCTGCTGGCCTCCGCCGCAGCCTCCTCAGCAATTTCTCTAACAGTAGTGTCCACGTCCTCCATGTCTGTTGAAAGAGGGACTGGGCAGCAATGGGAGCAATGAAGGCAAGAAAAGAATAATGGAAAAACAGAGACGAAGGACAGGCGACTCACCAGTGCCAGACTGTGAAGCAGAAGTGCCCTCTCCGCCAGCATTTGGCGCCATGGCAGAGTCACCAGTGCACAAGTTCCCCTCTTCCTCCATGGGTGTGGGCTCTGTGCCTGATGCCCTTGCCGGGGACGCCCCCCGTGGCGGCGTAGTCAATGGGGGTGGTGTTTTAGGAGTAGCCCTATGTGGCTCCTCCTGCTGCCGCTCCCCTCCTGCAAACCCGGCAAGGTCAGCATCATAGCATCGAGCGCCTACCACATGTCGAGTAAGAAGAGGGTGACGAACTTACGTTGGGGGCTGCGCCGGGGGCTGCTGTCTGGGCTGCTTAGCACCACCAGTGGTGTCTCTGAAGCCCCAGCCGGGGACTGATTGCTCGCCAAGGTCCTCGCCCTCTGGGCCAACGTCTCTGTCTCCCTGCAAAAGCAAAAATGGATCAAGACAAGCGACCCGATTCGGGGAAGTGGAAATGACAGTAAGGAACGGAGTACTTACTCGTCATCCGTCTCCTCCTCTTCCACCAGTTTCCTTTTCCTCTCCGGGCTGAGAGGCCCGAGGTCAAAAGGAAGCTCCACATCATCATCCGAGTCGACGCCTGCCGGAGGAGGCGAAGAAGGCGGAAGGGTTTGTGCGCGCCCGGATGAGGAAGGGGCCGTCGCCTTCTTCTTCTCAGCGGCATTCGTCAGCCCCTTCGCTGCCGTGGCCCTCGTGTGGCGCCCGGACCCCTCCAGGGTCAATTGAGGCCACGTAGCCCTGCCGGGCCGGACCGGCTCGCCGGAGCCAGCTCGCCGCATGACTCGCCCTCTTCCCCTGGTTGGCGTCGAGCCCGCCGCCACGTCCTCCTCCGATGACGACTCGTCGTCCGCGTCCTCGACAAGCGGAGCTCCAGCGTCAGCGCTGCTGACCTCCCCGGTGGCCGCCGCCCACAGGATGAGCTGCTCCTCCTCCGCAACCGTCGCGGCCTTGTCCTCCACGCCCCCGGCACTGCCGGCCTCCGTGGCAAGATGTGCCTCCCTCGCCCTGGTGGCGATGTAGTCCAGCTCCGCCTGGGTGGTGTCCATGACAAGCCGCCGCTCGGCGTCATCATTGACGTATACCTCGGTCGAGGAGTCGAAGAATTGCTGCACATCTGCGTCCGTCGGCTCCTTCCAGCTTGGGACAGGGCCATGCGCGTTGCAGTCCGGCATCATAGCAATGATCTCGGACCGGCGTGAGATATTGCACAACGGGACCACCCCCGCTGGCAACTGGAAGAACGACCCCTTGACGGCCTTGCCGACCTTTGCGGCAGCCCTCGCGGCCTTGCCGGTCCGTTCAACCTCGCCGTCGCAACCCACACCAAGCTGGAAAAGCCGCTGACAGAAGTGGGCATGCGCCATCACCGTGAAGTTGTGATCGAGGCCAGGGCGGAGCCGCATAATGTCAGCCGGGTTCGTAAAAAGCCAGGCTGGCCTCCCCTTATTATGCAACGGGGCGATCCGGTGGCGAATGAAGTTCGCCCCGATCATCTCCAGGGTGAGCCCAGCCCGGGTCAGCCGGAGGATCCTGGTGGTGGAAACAGTAAGCCTCCCGTCGGAAGCATCGACATCACCCCAATCGCTGCCGCGGACTGGCGGCGTTCGATGGACCTTGCAGAATTCCGGCGGGTCTTCGTCTTCAATCCAGCACCACCGGCCACGCCATTCATCCCACCTCTCCTTCATGGCACCGTCCGGCACGCCTCTGATCTTGTGATCCAGCGACGCATCTGGAGACGGCGCCTCCGGGCTGGATTCGAGGGGAGAAATAATGGCGAAAGAGTGCCGTGTTGGGCTGCACTCCGGCAAAGCCTTCGCAAAGATGCTCGAAGAGAGCCAAGCACGCCACCGCATTCAGAGTGAAATCCAAGAGGCGAAAGCCAAAGGTGTGCATGATGTCGCAGAAGAAATCGGAAAAAGAAGGGCATAGCCCGCAAGAAAAGTAATCGACAAAAAATGGATACCGATTTGGAGCAGGATCGGCGCAAGCGGCAGGAATGACGCACGTCGCCGGGTGCCCCAAATTCTCTCCCCCCATCTTCACTCCCCATAAGGGCTTGAAGGAGGCCCGGAGCTCATGAACATTAACCGACGAGGGGAAGAAGAAGGCGGACTTTGTCCGGTCCCCCGACAGCGTGCTCTCCGGCGGCTCCACGGTCCCAGAGCCCTTAGCCACCCCCTTGCCTTTGGCGGATTTGGGCGCCATGGCGGCCAAGAGGTCTAGAGGATTGAGGAAGAGGGGTGGCGAAGCAGCGATGGCGGGCGACGGCGAAAGATTAGGAGGGAAGGAAGAGAGGAAGCGGCGGCTCTGAGATTGGAAAAGGTACGAGAGAGGAGGAGAAAGTGAGCAGCGCGCCCATGGTTATTCCTTCTTATGGGGGAAAACGCGGGCCGCCTCCTTTCACATTAACTGCGACGTGACGCATGCACGTAGAACTCAGCCCCACGCATGCCGCCCACGTCACGCACGCCTCCCCACGCCGAGCCACGTGCGGGAGGCATGGGAAGTGCAGGGCGCGAAGAGATTTACCGTGGTAAAAACTACCCCGCCTGCCCGCGCACCGTTTTTGGGCCTAGCCCAACGACGCGATTGCGCTTACGTGTGGCCCATGCCCGGGGGCTCCTGTCGATTGTACAAAAAGAGGGGTACATTTTTTGTACCCCTATAACTGCACACGGCAGTCTGAGCCATGGCACCACCAAGACCGAGCAAGGCAAGGGAGGTGAGCCAAGGTAAGGCTGAGGCTCGAAAGGACTAGAATGACACCAAGACCAAGACCACAAAGAGCAAAGGGGACGAAGCGGACTCCCCCGCCAAGATCCTTGCCGAGAGGCAGTTTTGGCAAACCCGGCAAGACCCTTGCCGGGGCAGCTCGTCCCACACCTACGGAGCGAATCACCCTTGAGTCCACTGCCCCCATGGGGCAAGGATTCGAGACATCCCCGTGGTGGCATGCAGATCTTTGTGAAGACATTCAAGATCAGATACACACTATAGAAGATGACAACCCTTGGCGGGATCCCAGCCAAGGAGGACCACAAGGCCCCCGGCAAGAGCCTTTTCGGGGATGACAGCAGGCGCCACGGCAAGACCCTTGTCGGGGCTACGACGAGGCCCTCGCCAAGAACACCCGTAGGGCCACCATCAGGCCCGCGCCAATCAAACCTTCACCGCTGTTCGCATGCAGCTGCCGACCCAACCAGTTGGGCAGGCACCTGCGTGGTGCAAGCGGATCTTCGTGGAGACCCACCGCTGCGCCACCTCAGCTGCCTGCCTGCCTACATGGCACCGCGGGCACCGCTGGCCAGGGCGCGTGTCAACACGAAAGGGAGCGCGACGGACGAGATAGTGCTCTCCCCCGTCCCCGATAAAGCAAGGACACCTAAGCAAGACGCATTAAAGGCGCCTTGTCATGTAATGCGAGGGATAAACTCGCATCACTGTACCATTTCCACCTCCGGTGTGCCACTATGGCAACCCCTTTCCCTATAAAAGCAGGCCCAAGGCGACCAGGAGGAGGATTCGGCTTTTTGGAGCTCCTCACGCCCCATTGCTAGTTCAAGAACTCAGATAAACAAACCACCAAAGCAGGAGTAGGGTTTACGATCCTCGCGCCCAACTCGATAAAGAAACTGTGTGCTATCTGTTTGATCTGCTCTTCTCACGACCTCGCGCCCCGCAACCGTAGTAGGGATTCTTGTGATCCCATAGGTGTCGTTCCCATACCGACAAAACGTTTGTGACGACAAGAACTAGTCTGTAACTATCGTTCGGAATCAGTTTTGCGCAGTGTTAATTGAAACATGGATATCCGACTCATACGGAGTCCGTTTTGGCTCCACAAGTATTCAAAACGTTTGTGACGACCATATGCTTCAAAGGATTCTTTCATAGGGAACTTTTGGAGAACTTTTCTTAAGGAGTTTGTTCAGAAACTTGTATAGAAACTTTCTTAATGAGCACTCGACAAACGCATTTCGAGAACATACACAAAGTCCCAACTATGGAACTAGTGCATCATCATAACTGAGGTCTCTTGCATTTGCTTACAAGTAATTGGATCTCATATAGAGATGTTTAGTGAAGTAGAATGGAAAAATCGAATGCAACTACACAAGAACTAGTCTCAGAATCGCTGCTCGAATCAGTTTTGCACAGTGTTTACTGAAACATGGATATCTGACTCCTACGGAGTCCGTTTTGGCTCCACAAGTATTCAAAACATTTTTGACGACCAGATGCTTCAAAGGATTCTTTCACAGGGAACATTTGGAGAACTTTTCTTAAGGAGTTCATTCATAAACTTGTATAGAAACTTTCTTAATAAGCACTTAGCAAACGCATTTCGAGAACATACACAAAGTCCCACCTATGGACCTAGTGCAGCATCATAACTGAGGTCCCTTGCATTTTCCTACAAGTAATTGGATCTCATATGGAGATGTTTAGTGAAGTAGAATGGAAAAAATCGAATGCAACTACATAAGAACTAGTCTGTAACTGTCGTTCGGAATTAGTTTTGCGCAGTGTTAACTGAAACATGGATATCCGACTCATACGGAGTCCTTTTGGCTCGACACGTTTGCGACAACCATATGCTTCAAAGAGTTCATTCATAGGGAACTTTTGGAGAAATTTTCTTGAGGAGTTTGTTCAGAAACTTGTATAGAATCTTTCTTAATGAGCACTCAACAAATGCATTTCGAGAACATACACAATGTCCCAGCTATGGATCTAGTGCATCATCATAACTGAGGTCTCTTGCATTTTCCTACAAGTAATTGGATCTCATATGGAGATGTTTAGTAAAGTAGAATGGATAAAAATCGAATGCAACTACACAAGAACTAGTCTGTAACTGTCGTTCGGAATCAGTTTTGTGCAGTGTTAACTGAACCATGCATATCTGACTCATACGGAATCCGTTTTGGCTCCACAAGTAGTCAAAACATCTGTGATGACCAGATGCTCCAAAGAATTCTTTCATAGGGAACTTTTGGAGAAATTTTCTTCACGAGTTCGTTCAGAAACTTGTATAGAAACTTTCTGAATGAGCACTCAACAAATGCATTTCGAGAACATACACAAAGCCCCAGCTATGGACCTAGTGCATCATCATAACTGAGTCCTCTTGCATTTCCCTTCAAGTAATTGGATCTCATATGGAGATGTTTAGTGAAATGTAATGGAAAAAATCGAATGTAACTACACAAGAACTAGTCTGTAACTGTTGTTCGCAATCAATTTTGTGAAGTGTTAACTGAAACATGGATATCTGACTCATACGGAGTCCGTTTTGGCTCCACAAATAGTCAAAACTTTTGTGACGACTAGATGCTTCAAAGGATTCTTTCACACGGAAATTTTGTAGAACTTTCCTTAAGGAGTTCGTTCAGAAACTTGTATAGAAACTTTCTTAATGAGCACTCGACAAACGCATTTCGAGAACATACACAAAGCCCTGGCTAAGGACCTAGTGCATCATCATAATTGAGGTCCTCTTGCATTTCCCTACAAGTAATTGGATCTCATATGTAGATGTTTAGTGAAGTAGAATAGAAAAAATTGAATGCAACTACACAAGAACTAGTCTCAGAATCGCTGCTCGGAATCAGTTTTATGCAAAGGTTAATCAAACAAGGATATCTGACTCATAAGGAGTCTGTTTTGGTTCCACAAGTAGTCAAAACTATTGTGACGACCAGATGCTTCAAAGGATTCTTTCATAGGGAACTTTTGTAGAACTTTTCTTAAGGAGTACGTTCAGAAACTTGTAGAGAAACTTTCTTAATGAGGACTCGACAAACGCATTTCGAGAAAATACACAAAGTCCCAGCTATGGACCTAGGGCATCATCATAACTGAGGTCTCTAGCATTTCCTTACAAGTAATTGGATCTCATATGGAGATTTTTAGTGAAGTAGAATGGAAAAGATAGAATGCAACTACACAAGAACTAGTCTGTAACTGTCGTTCGGATATCTGACTCATACGGAGTCCGTTTTGGCTCCACAAGTAGTCAAAACGTTTTTTGACGACCAGATGCTTGAAATGATTCTTTCACAGGGAACTTTTGGAGAACTTTTCTAAAGGAGTTCGTTCAGAAACTTGTATAGAAACTTTCTTAATGAGCACTCGACAAACGCATTTCGAGAACATACACAAAGTCCCAGCTATGGATCTAGTATATCATCATAACTGAGGTCTCTTGCATTTCCTTACAAGTAATTAGATCTCATATGGAGATGTTTAGTGATGTAGAATGGAAAAAAATCGAATGCAACTACACAAGAACTAGTCTCAAAGTGTGGTTCGAATCAGCTTTTAACAAAGGTTAATCAAACATGGATATCCGACTCATGCGAGACGCTTTTGGCTCCACAAGTATTCAAAACATTTGTGACGATTTAGATACTTCAATGGATTCTTTCACAGGAACGCTTGGAGAACTTTTCTTAAGGATGTCGCTCGAAACTTGTATAGAAACTTTCTTAATGAGCACTCGACAAACGCATTTCGAGAACATACACAAAGTCCCAGCTATGGACCTAGTGCATCATCATAACTGAGGTCTCTTGCATTTGCCTACAATTAATTGGATCTCATATGGAGATGTTTAGTGAAGTATAATGGAAAAAATCGAATACAACTACATAAGAACTAGTCTCAGAATCGCTGCTCGAATTAGTTTTATGCAAAGATTAATCTGAAACATGGATATCTGACTCATATAGAGTCCGTTTTGGATCCAAACCTAGTCAACACGTTTGTGACAACCAGATGCTTCAAAGGATTCGTTCATAGGGAAATTTTGGAGAAATTTTCTTGAGGAGTTTGTTTAGAAACTTGTATAGAAACTTTCTTAATGAGCACTCGACAAATGCATTTCGAGAACATACACAAAGTCCCAGCTATGGACCTAATGCATCATCATAACTGAGGTCTCTTGCATTTCCCTACAGGTAATTGGATCTCATATGGAGATGTTTAGTGAAGTACAATGGAAAAAATCGAATGCAACTACACAAGAACTAGTCTGTAACTGTCGTTCAGAATCAGTTTTGCGCAGTGTTAACCGAACCATGGATATCTGACTCATACGGAGTCCGTTTTGGCTCCACAAGTATTCAAAACATTGGTGACGACCAGATACTTCAAAGGATTCTTTCACAAGGAACTTTTGGAGAACTTTTCTTAAGGAGTTCGTTCAGAAACTTACATAGAAACTTTCTTAGTGAGCACTCGACAAACGCATTTCGAGAACATACAAAAGTCCCAGCTATGGACCTAGTGCATCATCATAACTGAGGTCTCTTGCATTTGCCTACAAATAATTGGATCTCATATGGAGATGTTTAGTGAAGTAGAATGGAAAAATCGAATGCAACTACATAAGAACTAGTCTCAGAATCGCTGCTCGAATCAGTTTTATGCAGTTGTTAATCAAACATGGATATCTGACTCATACGGAGTCCGTTTTGGCTCCACAAGTAGTCAACACGTTTGTGACAACCAGATGCTTCAAAGGATTCTTTCATAGGGAACTTTTGGAGAAATTTTCTGGAGGAGTTTGTTCAGAAACTTGTATGGAATCTTTCTCGATGAGCACTCGACAAATGCATTTCGAGATCATACACAAAGTCCCAGCTATGGACCTAGTGCATCATCATAACTGAGGTCTCTTGCATTTGCCTACAAGTAATTGGATCTCATATGGAGATGTTTAGTGAAGTAGAATGGAAAAAATCGAATGCAACTACATAAGAACTAGTCTCAGAATCGTTGTTCGAATCAGTTTTATGCAGAGGTTAATCAAACATGGATATCTCGACTCATACGGAGTCCGCTTTTGGCTCCACAAGTAGTCAACACATTTTGACAACCAGATGCTTCAAAGGATTCTTTCATAGGGAACTTTTGAGAAATTTTCTTGAGGAGTTTTTTTAAACTTGTATAGAAACTTTCTTAATGAGCACTCGACAAATGCATTTAGAGAACATACACAAAGTCCCAGCTATGGACCTAGTGCATCATCATAACCGAGGTCTTTGCATTTCCTACAAGTAATTGGATCTCATATGGAGATGTTTAGTGAAGTAGAATGGAAAAATCAACGCAACTACACAAAACGCTCGTAAACTTGTATAGAAACTTTTTTGCATTTCCCTACAAGTAATTGGATCTCATATGGAGATGTTTAGTGAAGTAGAATGGAAAAAATCGAACGCAACTACACAAGAACTAGTCTGTTATAGTCGTTCGGAATCAGTTTTGCGTAGTGTTAACTAAACCATGCATATCTGACTCATACGGAGTCTGTTTTGGCTCCACAAGTAGTCAAAACTTTGTGACGACCATATGCTTCAAAGGATTCTTTCATAGGGAACTTTTGGAGAACTTTTCTTAAGGAGTTCGCTCGTAAACTTGTATAGAAACTTTTTTAATTAGCACTCGACAAATGACTTTCGAGGACATACACAAAGTCCCAGCTATGGACCTAGTGCATCATCATAACTAAGGTCTCTTGCATTTCCCTACAAGTAATTGGATCTCATATGGAGATGTTTAGTGAAGTAGAATGGAAAAAGTCGAATGTAAATACACAAGAACTAGTCTCAGAATCGCTGCTCGTAATCAATTTTATGCAAAGTTAATCAAAAATAGATATATGACTCATACGGAGTCCGTTTTGGCTCCACGAGTAGTCCAAACGTTTGTGATTACCAGATGCTTCAAAGTATTCTTTCACAGGGATATTTTGGAGAACTTTACTTAAGGAGTTCGTTCAAAAACTTGTATAGAAACTTTCTTCATGAGCACTCGACAAATGCATTTCGCGAACATACAAAAAGTCCTAGCTATGGACCTAGTGCATCATCATAACTGGGGTCTCTTGCTTTTCCATACAAGTAATTGGATCTAAAATGGAGAGTGTTGGTGAAGTAGAATGGAAAAAATCGAATGCAACTACACAAGAACTAGTCCAGAATCGCTGCTCAAATCAGCTTTGTGCAAAGGTTAATGTAAACATGGATATCTCGACTCATACAGAGTCCGCTTTGGCTCCACAAGTAGTCAAAACGCTTGTGACGACCAGATTCTTCAAAGGATTCTTTCATAGGGAAATTTTGGAGAACTTTTCTTAAGGAGTTCGCAGAAACTTGTATAGATACTTTCTTAATGAGCACTCGACAAACGATTTCGAGAACATACACAAATTCCCAGCTATGGACCTAGTGCATCATCATAACCGAGGTCTCTTGCATTTACTTACAAGTAATTGGATCTCATATGGAGATGTTTAGTGAAGTAGAATGAAAAATCGAGTGCAACTACACAAGAACTAGTCTCACATCGCTGCTCGAATCAGCTTTTATGCAGTTTTAACTAAACATGGATATCCGACTCATATGGAGTCTGTTTTGTCTCCACAAGTAGTCAAAACTTTTGTGACGACCAGATGCTTCAAAGGATTCTTTCATAGGGAACTTTTGGAGAACTTTTCTTAAGGAGTACGTTCAGAAACTTGTATAGAAACTTTCTTAATTAGCACTCGACAAATGACTTTCGAGGACATACACAAAGTCCGAGCTATGGACCTAGTTCATCATCATAACTGAGGTCTCTTGAATTTCCCTACAAGTAAGTGGATCTCATATGGAGATGTTTAGTGAAGTAGAATGGAAAAAATCGAATGTAAATACACAAGAACTAGTCTTTAACTGTCGTTCAGAATCAATTTTGCGCAGTGTTAACTGAAAAATAGATATCTGACTCATACGGAGTCCGTTTTGGTTCCACAAGTAGTCAAAACGTTTGTGATGACCAGATGCTTCAAAGGATTCTTTCACAGGGAACTTTTGGAGAACTTTTCTTAAGGAGTACGTTCACAAACTTGTATAGAAACTTTCTTAATGAGCACTCGAAAATGGATTTCGAGAACATACACAAAGTCCCAGCTATGGACCTAGTGCATCATCATAACTGAGGTCTCTTGCATTTCCCTACAAGTAATTGGATGTCATATGGAGATGTTTAGTGAAGTAGAATGGAAAAAATCGAATGTAACTACACAAGAACTAGTCTCAGAATCGTTGTTCAAAATCAATTTTATGCAAAGGTTAATCAAACATGGATATCTCGACTCATATGGACTCCGCTTTGGCACCACAAGTAGTCAAAGCGCTTGTGACAACCAGATGCTTCAAAGGATTCTTTCACAGGAACTTTGGGAACTTTCCTTAAGGAGTTCGTTCGAAACTTGTATAGAAACTTTCTTAATGAGCACTCGACAAACGATTTCGAGAACATACACAAAGTCCCAGCTATGGACCTAGTGCATCATCATAACCGAGGTCCTCTTGCATTTCCTACAAGTAATTGGATCTCATATGGAGATGTTTAGAGAAGTAGAATGGAAAAATCGAATGCAACTACACAAGAGTTAGTCTGTAGTGTCATTCGAATCAATTTTGCAGCAAGGTTAATCAAACATGGATATCTCGACTCATATGGACTCCGCTTTGGCTCCACAAGTAGTCAAAGCGTTTGTGACAACCAGATGCTTCAAAGGATTCTTTCACAGGAACTTTTGGGAACTTTTCTTAAGGAGTTCGCTCGAAACTTGTATAGAAACTTTCTTAATGAGCACTCGACAAACGATTTCGAGAACATACACAAAGTCCCAGCTATGGACCTAGTGCATCATCATAACCGAGGTCTCTTGCATTTCCTACAAGTAATTGGATCTCATATGGAGATGTTTAGTGAAGTAGAATGGAAAAATCGCATGCAACTACACAAGAACTAGTCTGTAAGTGTCATTCGAATAAATTTTGCGCAAAGGTTAATCAAACATGGATATCTGACTCATACGGACTCCGTTTTGGCTACACAAGTAGTCAAAACGTTTGTGACGACTAGATGCTTCAAAGGTTCTTTCACGCGGAACTTTTGGATAACTTTTCTTAAGGAGTTCGTTCAGAAACTTGTATAGAAACTTTCTTAATGAGCACTCAACAAACACACTTCGAGAACATACACAAAGTCCCAGCTATGGACCTAGTGCATCATCATAACTGAGGTCTCTTGCATTTCCCTACAAGTAATTGGATCTCATATGGAGATGTTTAGTGAACAACTACACAAGAACTAGTGTGCAACTGTCGTTCGGAATTAGTTTTCCGCAGTGTTAACTGAAACATGGATATCTGACTCATACGGAGTCCGTTTTGGCTCCACAAGTAGCCAAAACATTTGTGACGACCAGAAGCTTCAAAGGATTCTTTCACAGGGAACTTTTGGAGAACATTTCTTAAGGAGTTTGTTTAGAAACTTGTATAGAAACTTTCTTAATGAGCACTCGACAAACGCATTTCGAGAACATACGCAAAGTCCCAGCTATTGTCCTAGTGCATCATCATAACTGAGGTCTCTTCCATTTCCCTACTAGTAATTGGATCTCATATGGAGATGTTTATTGAATTAGAATGGAAAAAATCGAATGCAACTACACAAGAACTAGTCTCAGAATCGCTGCTCGAATCGGTTTTGCGCAGTGTTAACTGAAACATGGATATTTGACTCATACAGAGTCCATTTTGGCTCCACAAGTAGTCAAAACGTTTGTGATGACCAGAAGCTTCAAAGGATTCTTTCACATGAAACTTTTGGAGAACTTTTGTTAAGGAGTTCGTTCAGAAACTTGTATAGAAACTTTCTTAATGAGCACTCGACAAATGCATTTCGAGAACATACACAAAGTCCCAGCTATGGACCTAGTGCATTATCATAACTGAGGTCTCTTGCATTTGCCTACAAGTAATTGGATCTCATATGGAGATGTTTAGTGAAGTAGAGTGGAAAAATCGAATGCAAAGTCTGTAACTGTCGTTCGGAATCAATTTTGCGCAGTGTTAACTAAAACATGGATATCTGACTCATACGGAGTCCGTTTTGGCTCCACGAGTAGTCAAAACGTTTGTGATGACCATATGCTTCAAAGGATTCTTTCACAGGGAACTTTTGGAGAACTTTTCTTAAGGAGTTCGTTCAGAAACTTGTATAGAAACTTTTTTAATCAGCACGCGACAAACGCATTTCGAGAACATACACAAAGTCCCAGCTATGGACCTAGTGCATCATCATAACTGAGGTCTCTTGCATTTCCCTACAAGTAATTGGATGTCATATGGAGATGTTTAGTGAAGTAGAATGGAAAAATCGAATGCAACTACACAAGAACTAGTCTCAGAATCGTTGTTCAAAATCAATTTTATGCAAAGGTTAATCAAACATGGATATCTGACTCATATGGAGTCCGTTTTGGCACCACAAGTAGTCAAAGCGTTTGTGACAACCAGATGCTTCAAAGGATTCTTTCATAGGAACTTTTGGAGAACTTTTCTTAAGGAGTTCGCTCGAAACTTGTATAGAAACTTTCTTAATGAGCACTCGACAAACGATTTCGAGAACATACACAAAGTCCCAGCTATGGACCTAGTGCATCATCATAACCGAGGTCTCTTGCATTTCCTACAAGTAATTGGATCTCATATGGAGATGTTTAGAGAAGTAGAATGGAAAAATCGAATGCAACTACACAAGAACTAGTCCGAAGTGTCATTCGAATAAATTTTATGCAGTTGTTAATCAAACATGGATATCTCGACTATACGGAGTCCGCTTTTGGCTCCACAAGTAGTCAAAACGCTTGTGACGACTAGATGCTTCAAAGGTTCTTTCACGCTGAACTTTTGGAGAACTTTTCTTAAGGAGTTCGCTCGTAAACTTGTATAGAAACTTTCTTAATGAGCACTCAACAAACACATTTCGAGAACATACACAAAGTCCCAGCTATGGACCTAGTGCATCATCATAACTCGAGGTCTCTTGCATTTCCCTACAAGTAATTGGATCTCATATGGAGATGTTTAGTGAACAAAATTCTACAAAGAACTAGTGTGCAAATCGCTGCTCGAATTAGTTTTCCGCAGTGTTAATCAAACATGGATATCTGACTCATACGGAGTCCGTTTTGGCTCCACAAGTAGCCAAAACATTTGTGACGACCAGAAGCTTCAAAGGATTCTTTCACATGAAACTTTTGGAGAACTTTTGTTAAGGAGTTCGCTCAGAAACTTGTATAGAAACTTTCTGCAACATTACCAGGACGCCGCTGCCGACGTCAGCTGGCCATTGCGAATTCGCTACTTCGACGCCAACTCCGCCGCTTCTCCCTCGAGCCTCGAGGGCGCCATTGCGACGCCGAGGTAGCCACTGGGCCACCGCTACCGATTCGTTTTTCTTATGAATCGCCCGCTTATTTAAAAAAAATATGTTTGGTTTTTTTAAAAACCCAGATTGGTTTATTTTTTTCGGTTTTCTTATTTAACGACGCTCACCAACTGCTCGTTTCAATGAACGCGCTCGCGATTCGTTTCATAACGAACGCTTCGCTTTTAACTCGCTGGCCACGTTTTTTCTTTTTAACGAATTAATCTGGATTTTCATTTGTTTCAGATCCATTTCAAACTTTTATTTCGCTTCGCTTATCGGAATCAGATTCGTTACCGGAGTTTCAGAACGAACCGCTGCCCGACTACCCTACTTTCACAGAAGTTTTGCCACTGTGAAATTTTGACCTAATTTGTTCATTAAACCAGACGCCTTCTCGAGTTTCACCTTCGAGTTTGTTTTGATTCGATTTTTTGCAAACTGTGGTTTGTTGAACTTTTCCGTTAGATCTTTTATTCGAGATTTAAAGCATTAGATGAGTACTTATTGTATGCTTGTTGTTTGTCACAAGTAGATCAACGAGTGCGCCATTGTTATTTTAATCTCAGGACTCATGATCATCGCTAGCAAGTAACACTGATCATACCCTTCTCATACCAGCTTTTTATGCATTAGATCTATTCCTCAAACACTGCATGATTAGGATCTAATTAAATTGTGGGTATTGGGAAGTAGATTGAGGTAGTACTTCATTACCTGCTTTTACTTATGAAACCTTGGGAGTTACTTCTACGCTTGTTTGTTTGCCATGCTATGCTAGTAGACGTGGATTGGGTGAGTGAATATCCATGATGTATGTGAGATTGTTAATTAATGGTTTATCTAAGGTGGCAACCTAAACACACATCCGGGTGGATTGGTGATCGACTACGTCGACGATGACCCCCTCCTTGCCGTGAGCAACCAGGCAAGCCCCCCTTTGATCATCCCGATATCGCCCATTCCATTCTCTCATGCTTGCATTAGATTTTATTACTGTTATTGTTTGCTCCTATTACATTGCATAGCCTGTTTATTGTAACCTGCTATTGTTACCTACCGCTTATCCTAAACTGCTTAGTATAGGTTGGTTAGAGACCCATCGGTGACCCCCACCTTATCCTTGTTGCCCTGCTTCATCATTGAAGACCCGATCAGCGGGATCGAAGACCAGGCCCGACACGCACATCACTTCCCTTAGTTGCTCGACACTACTAGGTTACTATCGAGTACCGAGGGTGAAACCTCTGACACCTCGATATTAACCCCAGAGTATAGCTATCCGGTTGTGGACATCGAGGGTGATTTTCCTCCTTAACCACTTCCGATCACTCTGTGTGCACCCCTCAAGTGTGGACCTCGGGGTGAATCCTCTTAAGTTCACCTTGACGACTACATTGAGTGGAATTCACGGGGTGATTCCTCGGGTTTTCCCCTTGGTGTTTGGACTCACGGTTACTTGGACTTTTACCACTGTTACTTGGAAAGACGGGTCGACCCTGAGGGGTACCCGCGCGTGCTTAATTGCGAGTGATGTGGAGACGGGTTGACCTGGAGGGTGCCCGCGAGATAAATTACGAGGCGTGGCCGGGCATTCCTAGCCCTTGCCGCAAGTCCTCGAGACGGGGCAACGGGGTCACATCTTTCGTGAGTCTCTGCTTGTTACCGCGCGTTCCTAATCCACTACGATTTGGATATTTGATCCGAGGGGCCTCTGGCCTGATAGCACTAACCATCACGTGGGCTAAGTATGGGCGTTCTGCGTCGTATACATCAGCCGAAGCTTATTAGACGTCAGCGTCGGAGCGGCGCGCGCCGGATTGGACTGGAACGCCTGTTAGGCTAGGTCTGCTTCCGGCCGCCCTCGCAACGTGCAGGAGTTCCCGGGGAGATGGCCCATGACCCCTGGGGGCATAGGTTTAGTCCGGCGTGCTGGCCTCTCTATTAAGCCTAGGTCGGGTTGCGGCGTATTGTTTGACCGAGGCCGGGCATGACCCTGGAAAGTGTGTCCGGCCGGAGTTAAGCGAGCGTGGTGGGTAAGTTGGTGCACCCTGCGGGAAGAAAACATCTATCGATAGCCTGTCCTCTGATAGCGGACACTTGGAGTTGTATCGATCGATACAACTAGAACTGGATACTTGAGATGAGGCATGGATATGAGCAATGGTTTGCGATGAGAATTGGATTGTGATGATAACTGGATAGTATGGCTCTGGGATTTCTTTCTCGCAGGGAGTCGAGAAAGGATCTCTGGCCGAGGTTGATAACACTACTGCTACCTTAAGTTATGTTACTCTACTCCCTCTTGTTTGCTGCAAGATGGTGGTTTCCGGAAGATGCTAGTCTTCGATAGGACTAGGCCTTCTCTCTATTCTGGCATTTCTGCAGTTCAGTCCACTGATATGGCCTTTACACATATATCCATGCATATGTAGTGTAGCTCCTTGCTTGCGAGTACTTTGGATGAGTACTCACGGTTGCCTTGTTCCCCCTTTTTCCCTATCTCTACTCGGTTGCTGCTATCGAGCGATGGAGCCGAGATCGAGACGCCACCGCCTCGGCGACTACTACTCGGGCGCCTACTACTACGTGCTGCCGGCCGGCGAGCGACCAGGGAGTGACCTAGGAGGATCCCAGGCGGGAGGCCTGTCCTCTTCGATCTGTATCCCGGTTTGTGCTAGCCATCTTATGGCACCTTGTTTAACTTATGTCGTACTCAGATATTGTTGCTTCATTGACTCGTCTATGATCGAGCACTTGTATTCGAGCCCTCGAGGCCCCTGGCTTGTATTATGATGCTTGTATGACTTATTTTGTTTGTAGAGTTGTGTTGTGATATCTTCCCGTGAGTCCTTGATCTTGATCGTACACATTTGCGTGCATGATTAGTGTACGATTGAATCGAGGGCGTCACATACACAAAGTCCCAGCTATGGACCTAGTATATCATCATAACTGAGGTCTCTTGCATTTCCATACAAGTAATTAGATCTCATATGGAGATGTTTAGTGATGTAGAATGGAAAAAAATCGAATGCAACTACACAAGAACTAGTCTGTAAGTGTGGTTCAGAATCAGTTTTTAGCAGTGTTAACTGAAACATGGATATCTGACTCATGCGGAGACGTTTTTGGCTCCACAAGTATTCAAAACATTTGTGACGACGAGATACTTCAATGGATTCTTTCACAGGGAACGTTTGGAGAACTTTTCTTAAGGAGGTCGTTCAGAAACTTGTATAGAAACTTTCTTAATGAGCACTCGACAAACGCATTTCGAGAACATACACAAAGTCCCAGCTACGGAGCTAGTGCATCATCATAACTGAGGTCTCTTGCATTTGCCTACAATTAATTGGATCTCATATGGAGATGTTTAGTGAAGTATAATGGAAAAAATCGAATACAACTACATAAGAACTAGTCTGTAACTGTCGTTCAGAATCAGTTTTGCGCAGTACTAACTGAAACATGGATATCTGACTCATACAGAGTCTGTTTTGGATCCAAACCTAGTCAACACGTTTGTGACAACCAGATGCTTCAAAGGATTCGTTCATAGGGAAATTTCGGAGAAATTTTCTTGAGGAGTTTGTTTAGAAACTTGTATAGAAACTTTCTTAATGAGCACTCGACAAATGCATTTCGAGAACATACACAAAGTCCCAGCTATGGACCTAATGCATCATCATAAATGAGGTCTCTTGCATTTCCCTACAGGTAATTGGATCTCATATGGAGATGTTTAGTGAAGTAGAATGGAAAAAATCGAATGCAACTACACAAGAACTAGTCTGTAACTGTCGTTCAGAATCAGTTTTGCGCAGTGTTAACCGAACCATGGATATCTGACTCATACGGAGTCCGTTTTGGCTCCACAAGTATTCAAAACATTGGTGACGACCAGATACTTCAAAGGATTCTTTCACAGGGAACTTTTGGAGAACTTTTCTTAAGGAGTTCGTTCAGAAACTTACATAGAAACTTTCTTAATGAGCACTCGACAAACGCATTTCGAGAACATACAAATAGTCCCAGCTATGTACCTAGTGCATCATCATAACTGAGGTCTCTTGCATTTGCCTACAAATAATTGGATCTCATATGGAGATGTTTAGTGAAGTAGAATGGAAAAAATCGAATGCAACTACATAAGAACTGATGCATCGCTGCTTCGAATCAGTTTTGCTTGATGTTAATCTGAAACATGGATATCTGACTCATACGGAGTCCGTTTTGGCTCCACAAGTAGTCAACACGTTTGTGACAACCGGATGCTTCAAAGGATTCTTTCATAGGGAACTTTTGGAGAAATTTTCTGGAGGAGTTTGTTCAGAAACTTGTATGGAATCTTTCTCGATGAGCACTCGACAAATGCATTTCGAGATCATACACAAAGTCCCAGCTATGGACCTAGTGCATCATCATAACTGAGGTCTCTTGCATTTCCATACAAGTAATTGGATCTAAAATGGAGAGTGTTGGTGAAGTAGAATGGAAAAAATCGAATGCAACTACACAAGAACTAATCTGTAACTGTCGTTCGAAATCAGTTTTGTGCAGTGTTAACAGAAACATGGATATCTGAGTCATACAGAGTCTGTTTAGGCTCCACAAGTAGTCAAAACGTTTGTGACGACCAGATTCTTCAAAGTATTCTTTCATAGGGAAATTTTGGAGAACTTTTCTTAAGGAGTTCGTGCAGAAACTTGTATACATACTTTCTTAATGAGCACTCGACAAACGCATTTCGAGAACATACACAAAGTCCCAGCTATGGACCTAGTGCATCATCATAACTGAGGTCTCTTGCATTTACTTACAAGTAATTGGATCTCATATGGAGATGTTTAGTGAAGTAGAACAGAAAAAATCGAATGCAACTACACAAGAACTAGTCTGTTACTGTCGTTCGGAATCAGTTTTGCGCAGTGTTAACTACACCATGCATATCTGACTCATATGGAGTCTGTTTTG
Organism: Aegilops longissima; assembly: GCA_021605205.1. NCBI lineage: Eukaryota > Viridiplantae > Streptophyta > Magnoliopsida > Poales > Poaceae > Aegilops > Aegilops longissima. The sequence goes on along the minus strand of JAHIAM010005485.1, from coordinate 54,657 downwards.
TCTCCACAAGTAGTCAAAACTTTTGTGACGACCAGATGCTTCAAAGGATTCTTTCATAGGGAACTTTTGGAGAACTTTTCTTAAGGAGTACGTTCAGAAACTTGTATAGAAACTTTCTTAATTAGCACTCGACAAATGACTTTCGAGGACATACACAAAGTCCCAGCTATGGACCTAGTGCATCATCATAACTGAGGTCTCTTGCATTTCCCTACAAGTAATTGGATGTCATATGGAGATGTTTAGTGAAGTAGAATGGAAAAAATCGAATGTAACTACACAAGAACTAGTCTGTAACTGTTGTTCAAAATCAATTTTGCGCAGTGTTAACTGAAACATGGATATCTGACTCATATTGAGTCCGTTTTGGCACCACAAGTAGTCAAAGCGTTTGTGACAACCAGATGCTTCAAAGGATTCTTTCACAGGGAACTTTTGGGGAACTTTCCTTAAGGAGTTCGTTCAGAAACTTGTATAGAAACTTTCTTAATGAGCACTCGACAAACGCATTTCGAGAACATACACAAAGTCCCAGCTATGGACCTAGTGCATCATCATAACTGAGGTCCTCTTGCATTTCCCTACAAGTAATTGGATCTCATATGGAGATGTTTAGAGAAGTAGAATGGAAAAAATCGCATGCAACTACACAAGAGTTAGTCTGTAAGTGTCATTCGGAATCAATTTTGCGCAGTGTTAACTGAAACATGGATATCTGACTCATACGGACTCCGTTTTGGCTACACAAGTAGTCAAAACGTTTGTGACGACTAGATGCTTCAAAGGTTCTTTCACGCGGAACTTTTGGATAACTTTTCTTAAGGAGTTCGTTCAGAAACTTGTATAGAAACTTTCTTAATGAGCACTCAACAAACACACTTCGAGAACATACACAAAGTCCCAGCTATGGACCTAGTGCATCATCATAACTGAGGTCTCTTGCATTTCCCTACAAGTAATTGGATCTCATATGGAGATGTTTAGTGAACAACTACACAAGAACTAGTGTGCAACTGTCGTTCGGAATTAGTTTTCCGCAGTGTTAACTGAAACATGGATATCTGACTCACACGGAGTCCGTTTTGGCTCCACAAGTAGCCAAAACATTTGTGACGACCAGAAGCTTCAAAGGATTCTTTCACAGGGAACTTTTGGAGAACATTTCTTAAGGAGTTTGTTTAGAAACTTGTATAGAAACTTTCTTAATGAGCACTCGACAAACGCATTTCGAGAACATACACAAAGTCCCAGCTATGGACCTAGTGCATCATCATAACTGAGTTCTCTTGGATTTCCTTACAAGTAATTGGATCTCATATGGAGATTTTAGTGAATTGGAATGGAAAAAATCAAATGCAACTTCACAAGGACTACTCTGTAACTGTCGTTCGGAATCAGTTTTGCTCAGTGTTAACTGAAACATGGATATCTGACACATGCGGAGTTTGTTTTGGCTCCACAATAAGTTAATACGTTTGTGACAACCATATGATTCAAAGGATTCTTTCATAGGGAACTTTTGGAGAAATTTTCTTGAGGAGTTTGTTCAGAAACTTGTATAGAATTCTTAATGAGCACTCGACAAATGCATTTCGAGAACATACATAAAGTCCCAGCTATGGACCTAGTGCATCATCATAACTGAGGTCTTTTGCATTTCCCTACAAGTAATTGGATCTCATATGGAGATGATTAGTGAAGTAGATTGGAAAAAATCGAATGCAACTACACAAGAACTAGTGTGTAACTATCGTTCGGAATCAGTTTTGCGCAGTGTTAACTGAACCATGCATATCTGACTCATACGGAGTCCGTTTTGGCTCCACAAGCAGTCAAAAAGTTTGTGACGACCAGATGCTTCAAAGCATTCTTTCATAGGGAACTTTTGGAGAACTTTTCTTAAGGAGTACGTTCAGAAACTTGTATAGAAACTTTCTTAATGAGCACTCGACAAATGGATTTCGAGAACATACACAAAGTCCCAGCTATGGACCTAGTGCATCATCATAACTGGGGTCTCTTGCATTTCCCTACAATTAATTGGATCTCATATGGAGATGTTTAGTGAAGTAGAATGGAAAAAATCGAAAGTAACTACACAAGAACTAGTCTGTAACTGTCGTTCGGAATAAATGTTGCAGTGTTAAGTGAAACATGGATATCTGACTCATACGGATTCCGTTTTGGCTCCACAAGTAGTCAAAGCATTTGTGACGACCAGAAGCTTCAAAGGATTCTTTCACAGGGAACTTGTGGAGAACTTTACTTAAGGAGTTCGTTCAGAAACTTGTATCGAAACTTTCTTAATGAGCATAGACAAACGCATTTCGAGAACATACACAAAGTCCCAGCTATGGACCTAGTGCACCATCATAACTGAGGTCCTCTTGCATTTCCCTACAAGTAACTGGATCTCATATGGAGTTGTTTAGTGAAGTAGAATAGAAAAAATCGCATGCAACTACACAAGAGTTAGTCTGTAAGTGCGTTCGGAATCAATTTTGCACAGTGTTAACTGAAACATGGATATCTGACCCATCCTGACTCCGTTTTGCAACACAAGTAGTCAAAACGTTTGTGACGACCAGATGCTTCAAAGGATTCTTTCACGGGGAACTTTTGGATAACTTTTCTTAAGGAGTTCGTTCAGAAACTTGTATATAAATTTCTTAATGAGCACTCAACAAACTCATTTCGAGAACATACATAAAGTCCCAGCTATGGACCTAGTGCATCATCATAACTGAGGTCTCTTTCATTTCCCTACAAGTAATTGGATCTCATATGGAGATGTTTAGTGAAGTAGAATGGAAAAAATCGAATGCAACTGCACAAGAACTTGTGTGTAACTGTCGTTCGGAATCAGTTTTCCGCAGTGTTAACTGAAACATGGATATCTGACTCATACGGAGTCCGTTTTGGCTCCACAAGTAGCCAAAATTATTGTGACAACCAGAAGCTTCAAAGGATTCTTTCACAGGGAACTTTCGGAGAACATTTCTTAAGGAGTTTGTTTAGAAACTTGTATAGAATCTTTCTTAATGAGCACTCGACAAACGCATTTCAAGAACATACACAAAGTCCCAGCTATTGACCTAGTGCATCATCATAACTGAGGTCTCTTGCATTTCCCTACTAGTAATTGGATCTCATATGGAGACGTATAGTGAATTAGAATGGAAAAAATCGAATGCAACTACACAAGAACTAGTCTGTAACTGTCGTACGGAATCAGTTTTGCGCAATGTTAACTGAAACATGGATATCTGACTCATACGGAGTCCATTTTGGCTCCACACGTAGTCAAATCATTTGTGACGACCAGATGCTTCAAAGGATTCTTTCACAGGAAACTTTTGGAGAACTTTTATTAAGAAGTTCGTTCAGAAACTTGTATAGAAACTTCCTTAATGAGCATTCGACAAACGCATTTCGAGAACATACACAAAGTCCCAGCTATGGACCTAGTGCATCATCATAACTGAGGTCTCTTGCATTTGGCTACAAGTAATTGGATCTCATATGGAGATGTTTAGTGAAGTAGAGTGGGAAAAATCGAATGCAAAGTCTCAGAATCGCTGCTCGAATCAGTTTTCTGCGTGTTAATCAAACATGGATATCTGACTCATACGGAGTCCGTTTTGGTTCCACAAGTAGTCAAAACGTTTGTGACGACCAGATGCTTCAAAGGATTCTGTCATAGGGATGTTTGGGGAATTTGCTTAAGGAGTTTGTTCAGAAACTTGTATAGGAACTTTCTTAATGAGCACTCGACAAACGCATTTCGAGAATATACACAAAGTCCCAGCTATGGACCTAGTGCATCATCATAAATGAGGTCTCTTGCATTTGCCTACAATTAGTTGGATCTTATATGGAGATGTTTAGTGAAGTAGAATGGAAAAAATTGAATGCAACTACACAAGAACTAGTCTGTAACTATCGTTCGGAATCATTTTTGCGGAGTGTTTACTGAAACATGGGTATCTGACTCATACGAACTCCGTTTTGGCTCCACAAGTAGTCAAAACGTTTTTCACGACCTGATGCTTCAAAGGATTCTTTCATAGGGAACTTTTCTTAAGGAGTTCGTTTAGAAACTTGTATAGAAACTTTCTTAATGAGCACTCGACAAACGCATTTCGAGAACATACACAAAGTCACAACTATGGACCTAGTGCATCATCATAACTGAGGTCTCTTTCATTTCCCTACAAGTAATTGGATCTCATATGGAGATGTTTAGTGAAGTAGAATGGAAAAATTCGAATGCAACTGCACAAGAACTTGTGTGTAACTGTCGTTCGGAATCAGTTTTCATGATGTTAATCTGAAACATGGATATCGACTCATCTGAGTCCGTTTGGCTCCACAAGTAGCCAAAATTATTGTGACGACCAGAAGCTTCAAAGGATTCTTTCACAGGGAACTTTCGGAGAACATTTCTTAAGGAGTTTGTTTAGAAACTTGTATAGAATCTTTCTTAATGAGCACTCGACAAACGCATTTCAAGAACATACACAAAGTCCCAGCTATTGACCTAGTGCATCATCATAACTGAGGTCTCTTGCATTTCCCTACAAGTAATTGGATCTCATATGGAGATGTTTAGTGAAGTAGAATGGAAAAAATCGAATGCAAAGTATGTAACTGTCGTTTGGAATCAGTTTTGCGCAGTGTTAACTGAAATCTGGATATCTGACTCATACGGAGTCCGTTTTGGTTCCACAAGTAGTCAAATCGTTTGTGACGACCAGATGCTTCAAAGGATTCTGTCATAGGGATGTTTGGGGAAATTTTCTTAAGAAGTTCGTTCAGAAACTTGTATAGAAACTTTCTTAATGAGCACTCGACAAACGCATTTCGAATATATACACAAAGTCCCAGCTATGGACCTAGTGCATCATCATAAATGAGGTCTCTTGCATTTGCCTACAATTAATTGGATCTTATATGGAGATGTTTAGTGAAGTAGAATGGAAAAAATCGAATGTAACTACACAAGAACTAGTCTCAGCGTAGTTCGAATCAATTTTGCAGATGTTAATCAAACATGGATATCTGACTCATACGGAGTCCGTTTTGGCTCCACAAGTAGTCAAAGCGTTTGTGAAAACCAGATGCTTCAAAGGATTCTTTCATAGGGAACTTTTGTAGAACTTTCCTTGAGGATTCCGTTCAGAAACTTGTATAGAAACTTTCTTAATGAGCACTCGACAAACGCATTTCAAGAACATACACAAAGTCCCAGCTATGGACCTAGTGCATCATCATAACTGAGGTCCTCTTGCATTTCCCTACAAGTAATTGGATCTCATATGGAGATGTTTAGATAAGTAGAATGGAAAAAATCGCATGCAACTACACAAGAGTTAGTCTGTAAGTGTCGTTCGGAATCAATTTTGCGAAGTGTTAACTGAAACATGGATATCTGACTCATACGGACTCCGTTTTTGCTACACAAGTAGTCAAAACGTTTGTGACGACCATATGCTTCAAAGGATTCTTTCATAGGGAACTTTCGGAGAAGTTTTCTTAAGGAGTTCGTTCAGAAACTTGTATAGAAACTTTCTTAATGAGCACTCAACAAACGCATTTCGAGAAGATACACAAAGTCCCAGCTATGGACCTAGTGCATCATCATAACTGAAGTCTCTTGCATTTCCCTACAAGTAATTGGATCTCATATGGAGATGTTTAGTGAAGTAGAATGGAAAAATCGAATGCAACTACACAAGAACTAGTGTGTAATCGTAGTTCGAATCAGTTTGCTTGATGTTAATCAAACATGGATATCGGACTCATACGCAGTCCGTTTTGGCTCCACAAGTAGCCAAAACGTTTGTGACGACCCGAAGCTTCAAAGGATTATTTCGCAGGGAACTTTTGGAGAACATTTCTTAAGGAGTTTGTTTAGAAACTTGTATAGAAACTTTCTTAATGAGCACTCGACAAACGCATTTCGAGAACATACACAAAGTCCCAGCTATTGACCTAGTGCATCATCATAACTGTGGTCTATTTCATTTCCCTACTAGTAATTAGTTCTCATATGGAGATGTTTAGTTAATTAGAATGGAAAAAATTGAATGCAACTACCCAAGAACTAGTCTGTAATTGTCGTTCGGAATCAGTTTTGCGCAGTGTTAACTGAAACATGGATATCTGACTCATACGGAGTCCATTTTGGCTCCACAAGTAGTCAAAAAGTTTGTGACGACCTGATGCTTCAAAGGATTCTTTCACATCAAACTTTTGGAGAACTTTTGTTAAGGAGTTCGTTCAGAAACTTGTATATAAACTTTCTTAATGAGCACTCGACAAATGCATTTCGAGAACATACACAAAGTCCCAGCTATGGACCTAGTGCATCATCATAACTGAGGTCTCTTGCATTTGCGTACAAGTAATTGGATCTCATATGGAGATGTTTAGTGAAGTAAAATGGAAAAAATCGAATGCAAAGTCTGTAACTGTCGTTCGGAATCAGTTTTGCGTAGTGTTAACTGAAACATGGATATCTGACTCATAAGGAGTCCGTTTTTGTTCCACAAGTAGTCAAAAAATTTGTGACGACCAGATGCTTCAAAGGATTCTGTCATAGGGATGTTTGGGGAACTTTTCTTAAGGAGTTCGTTCAGAAACTTGTATAGAAACTTTCTTAATGAGCACTCGACAAACGCATTTCGAGAACATATACAAAGTCCCAGCTATGGACCTAGTGCATCATCATAAATTAGGTCTCTTGCATTTGCCTACAATTAATTGGATCTTAAATGGAGATGCTTAGTGAAGTAGAATGGAAAAAATTGAATGCAACTACACAAGAACTAGTGTGTAAATATCGTTCGGAATTAGTTTTGCGGAGTGTTAACTGAAACATGGATATCTGACTCATACGGACTCCGTTTTGGCTCCAAAAGTATTCAAAACGTTTGTCATGACCTGATGCTTCAAAGGATTCTTTCATAGAGAACTTTTCTTAAGGAGTTCGTTTAGAAACTTGTATATAAACTTTCTTAATGAGCACTCGAGAATATCCACAAAGTTCGAGCTATTGACCTAGTGCATCATCATAACTGAGGTCTCTTGCATTTCCTTACTAGTAATTGGATCCCATATGAAGATGTTTAGTGAATTAGAATGGAAAAAATCGAATGCAACTACACAAGAACTAGTCTGTAACTGTCGTTCGGAATCAGTTTTGCGGAGTGTAAACTGAAACATGGATATCTGACTCATACGGACTCTGTTTTGGCACCACAATTAGTCAAAATGTTTGTGATGACCAGATGCTTCAAAGTATTCTTTCATAGGGAAATTTTGGAGAACTTTTCTTAAGGAGTTCGTTCAGAAACTTGTATATGAACTTTCTTAATGAGCACTTGACAAATGCATTTTGAGAACATACACAAAGTCCCAGCTATGGACCTAGTGCATCATCATAACTGAGGTCTCTTGCATTTCCTGACAAGTAATCGGATCTCATGTGGAGATGTTTAGTGAAGTAGAATGGAAAAAAATCAAATGCAACTACACAAGAACAACTCTGTAACTGTCGTTCGGAATCAGTTTTGCGCAGTGTTAACTGAAACATGGATATCTGACTCATACGGAGTCTTTTTTGGCTCCACAAGTAGTCAACACATTTTTGACAACCATATGGTTCAAAGGATTCTTTCAGAGGGAACGTTTGGAGAAATTTTCTTGAGGAGTTTGTTCAGAAACTTATATAGAAACTTTCTTAATGAGCACTCGACAAATGCATTTCGAGAACATACACAAAGTTCCAGCTTTGGACCTAGTGCATCATCATAACTGAGGTCTTTTGCATTTCCCTACAAGTAATTGGATCTCATATGGAAATGTTTAGTGAAGTAGAATGGAAAAAATCGAATGCAACTACGCAAGAACTAGTGTGTAACTATTGTTCGGAATCAGTTTTTGCAAATGTTAATGAACCATGCATATCTGACTCATACGGAGTCCGTTTTGGCTCCACAAGTAGTAAAAATGTTTGTGACGACCAGATGCTTCAAAGGATTCTTTCATAGGGAACTTTTGGAGAACTTTTCTTAAGGACTTCGTTCAGAAACTTGTATAGAAACTTTCTTAATGGGCACTCGACAAACGCATTTCGAGAACATACACAAAGTCCCAGCTATGGACCTAGTGCATCATCATAACTGAGGTCCTCTTGAATTGCCCTACAAGTAATTGGATCTCATATGGAGATGTTTAGAGAAGTAGAATGGAAAAAATCGCATGCAACTACACAAGAGTTAGTCTGTAAGTGTCGCTCGGAATCAATTTTGCGCAGTGTTAACTGAAACATGGATATCTGACTCATACGGACTCCGTTTTGGCTACACAAGTAGTCAAAACGTTTGTGACGACCAGATGCTTCAAAGGATTCTTTCACGGGGAACTTTTGCAGAACTTTTCTTAAGGAGTTCGTTCAGAAACTTGTATAGAAACTTTCTTAATGAGCACTCAACAAACGCATTTCGAGAACATACACAAAGTCCCAGCTATGGACCTAGTGCATCATCATAACTCAGGTCTCTTGCATTTGCCTACAAGTAATTGGATCTCATATGGAGATGTTTAGTGAAGTAGAATGGCAAAATTCGAATGCAACTACACAAGAACTAGTGTGTAACTGTCATTCGAAATAAGTTTGTCGCAGTGTTAACTGAAACATGGATATCTGACTCATACGGAGTCCGTTTTGGCTCCACAAGTAGCCAAAACGTTTGTGACGACCAGAAGCTTCAAAGGATTCTTTCGCAGGGAACTTTTGGAGAACATTTGTTAAGGAGTTTGTTTACAAACTTGTATAGAAACTTTCTTAATGAGCACTCGACAAACGCATTTCGAGAACATACACAAAGTCCCAGCTATTTACCTAGTGCATCATCATATCTTAGGTCTCTTTCATTTCCCTACTAGTAATTGGATCTCATATGGAGATGTTTAGTGAATTAGAATGGAAAAATTCGAATGCAACTACACAAGAACTAGTCTGTAATTATCGTTCGGAATCAGTTTTGCGCAGTGTTAACTGAAACATGCATATCTGACTCATACGGAGTCCATTTTGGCTCCACAAGTAGTCAAAACGTTTGTGACGACTAGATGCTTCAAAGGATTCTTTCATATGAAAATTTTGCAGAACTTTTGTTAAGGAGTTCGTTCAGAAACTTGTATAGAAACTTTCTTAATAAGCACTCGACAAATGCATTTCGAGAACATACACAAAGTCCCAGCTATGAACCTAGTGCATCATCATAACTGAGGTCTCTTGCATTTGCCTACAAGTAATTGGATCTAAAATGGAGATGTTTAGTGAAGAAAAATGGAAAAAATCGAATGCAAAGTCTGTAACTGTCGTTCGGAATCAGTTTTGTTCAGTGTTAACTGAAACATGGATATCTGACTCATACGGAGTCCGTTTTGGTTCCACAAGTAGTCAAAACATTTGTGACGACCAGATGCTTCAAAGGATTCTATCATAGGGATGGTTGGGGAACTTTTCTTGAGGAGTTCGTTCAGAAACTTGTATAGAAACTTTCTTAATGAGCACTCGACAAACGCATTTTGAGAACATACACAAAGTCCCAGCTATGGACCTAGTGCATCATCATTACCGAGGTCTCTTGCATTTCCCTACAAGTAATAAGATCTCATATGGAGATGTTTAGTGAAATAGAATGGAAAAAATCGAATGCAACTACAAAAGAACTAGTCTGTAATTGTCGTTCGGAATCATTTTTGTGCAGTGTTAACTGAAACATGGATATCTGACTCATACGGAGTCCATTTTGGCTCCACAAGAATTCAAAACGTTTGTGACGACCAGATGCTTCAAAGGATTCTTTCACAGGGAACTTTGGGAGAACTGTTCTTAAGGAGTTCCTTCAGACACTTGTATAGATACTTTCTTAATGAGCACTCGACAAACGCATTTCGAGAACATACACAAAGTCCCAACTATGGACCTAGTGCATCATCATAACTGAGGTCCTCTTGCATTTCCCTACAAGTAATTGGACCACATATGGAGATGTTTAGTGAAGTAGAATGGAAAAAATCGAATGCAACTACACAATAACCAGTCTGTGACTGTCGTTCGGAATCAGTTTTGCGCAGTTTTAACTGAAACATGGATATCTGACTCATACGGAGTCCGTTTTGGCTCCACAAGTAGCCAAAACGTTTGTGGCGACAAGATGCTTCAAAGGATTCTTTCATAGGGAACTTTTGGAGAACTTTTCTTAAGAAATTTTTTTAGAAACTTGTATAGAAACTTTCTTAATGACCTAGTGTATCATCACAACTGAGGTCTCTTGCATTTCCCTCCTAGTAATTGGATCTCATATGGAGATGTTTAGTGAATTAGAAAGGAAAAAATCGAATGCAACTACACAAGAACTAGTCTGTAACTGTCGTTTGGAATCAGTTTTGCACAGTGTTAACTGAAAGATAGATATCTGACTTATACGGAGTCCATTTTGGCTCCACAAGTAGTCAAAACGTTTGTGACGACCAGATGCTTCAAAGGATTCTTTCACAGGGAACTTTTGGAGAAATTTTGTTAAGGAGTTCATTCAGAAACTTGTATAGAAACTGTAACATCCCAAATTTTCAATTTGGAATGTTATACATTAGGTCATCATGCATATCATATTTTCTCGCATTTTTCCGATCCTAGAAATTTCACGCAACTCAAGGACCCTCGGAGAGAGTTGGAAGTTTCATAATTTTCATATTTGGGATCTCTCAAATTTTGAAAATAGGATCATTGGATTATTTAAATTATCTTCATAAAGTTTTTCCTATAAAAATATTTGGAGAGGGAATAATATGACTTTCCCAAGCAATTAGGAAAAATGAAGGTATTATAAATAAACCAAATTTGGGTTTTGGAAGATTTATTTTGCTTAGGCAAAATGAGCATTTAAAAAAATTATGCATGTTTGCTGTTTTAAAGTTCATTTTGTTCGACTCATTTTTAGAAGTCGGGAAAATTTGTTTTATTTAAATCCGAGTTCATTTGGTATTTTTTTAATTCGTTTTGGTTTAAGTTTATTTAAAAAAAAAACGCGCTCGACTGAGGCCCAGGCCTAAGCCCAAGCCAGCCAGGCCAGGCCAGCGCCTGCCCACCTCCGCCTCCTCCCTCAAGGCTGCTCGCTCGCCCGGCGGTGCCCGCCAAGACGCCATCGCCCGCCACCTCGAGTCCGCCCACCCGGCGCCCCTTGCCCCCTCCCCAAGCCACCGCCCCCCTCTTAAATACCCCGGACCCCCCCTCTCTCTCCCCCTCCTGAGCTAACGCCGCCCGCGCCCCGACGCCGGCGCCTGCAGCTGCCATGCCGCCGTGGGCCGCCGCCCGCGCCGGCGCGCCGCCGCCGTGGACCCCGCCGCCCGACGCCGAACCCGCCGCCCTCCCGAGCCCGGGCGCCACCCGGCGATCGCCGAGGTAGCCACCGCCGCCCAGCGCCGATTCGGTTTTTCCCCCATGAACTGTCCGGTTTATTTAAAAAAAATATGTTTGGTTTTTTTAAAAACCCTAGATTGGTTTTATTTTTTCGGTTTTCTTATTTAACGGACGTTCACCGAACTGTTCGTTTCAATGAACGCGTTCGTTAGATTCGATTACATTATGACGCTCGCTTTTTACTCGCTCGTTAAATCGTTTTTTCTTTTAATCGCAATTAATCCGTTATTTTCTGATTTGATTTCAGATCTGATTTTCAAAACTTTTTATTTCTCGCTCGTTTATCGGAATCGGGTGATTCAAGCGCTGGAGTTTCAGAATGAAACCGCCGTTCGACTACCCTACTTTCACAGAGTTTTGCCACTGTGAAATTTTGACCTAATTTCAGTTCGCTAAACCGAGACGTTCTCTCTCGAGTTTCGACCTTCGGAGTTTGTTTTGATTCGATTCTTTTGCAACCAGGGTTCTTAAGTTGAACTTTCTGGTTAGATCTTTTATTCGAGATTTCCCTGTGCATTAGATGAGTACTTATTGTATGCTTGTTGTTTGTCTGCGTTAGATCACCCGGAGTGCGCCGCTTGTTATTTCGAATCTCTAGGACTCATGGATCATCGAAGAAGGCAAGTAACACTTGATCATACCCTTCTCATACCCAGTTTTATGCATTAGATCTATTCCTCAAACACTTGCATGATTAGGATCTAATTAAATTGTGGGTATTGGGAAGTAGATTGAGGTAGTACCTATTACCTGTTTTACTTATGAAACCTTGGGAGTTACTTCTACGTTTGCTTGTTCATGCCATGCTATGCTAGTAGACGTGGATTGGGTGAGTGAATATCCATGACAGATGTGAGATTGTTAATTAATGGTTTATCTAAGGTGGCAACCTAAACACACATCTGGGTGGATTGAGGCACCTGGTTTCCATCAGGACTTGCCTGTATTTCTTCGGACCGCCACCCAGGCTCTAAGGGATCATAAGATTATTCAAACTGAAACTTCCGTGTGCAGCCACAAGCCAATTATGGGCTCTGGCGTAGTTGACTAAGTCGTCATGAACTCTTACGGGTAGGCTAGCTGATGTAGGGGATGTAGGTTGGTACGGTCTACCCACATGTAAGGTGCTAGCGCTTCTGAAAGACTATGTCTCGGTCATCCGTTTCTCAAACACCCTGTAGTGCGAGAATCAAGCGGAGGCGATCGAGTCTTGTGGGGAAAAGTCAAAACCTCTGCAGAGTGTATAAACTAATCATGATTAGCCGTGTCCCCGGTTATGGACAATTTGAGTATCCGGTACTTGATTATCATGTGAATCTCAACATGTTACTTCTAAATAAAAGTTATTGGGTTTGATGAGTACTTTTAATCGGGATTGAGGATGTCATCAACCATTCTCAATGTTTAACAACCACCATGATAGTTAAATAAAATTGTTCCTTTGATGTAGGGAAAAATCAGCTTTATGCAAAATGTAACCGTAGAGCCTTACCACCAGCCATATATGCATGTAGTATAGGCTTATTCATTCATTGCTCTTATGTGTTACATTGCCAAGATATTCCATGTGTTGACCGTTTTGGCTGCAACTTTTCACGTTATGCAGACTTTTCAGACGACTGACAGTAAGGTGTTAGGTCGTGGTTCTATACTCGGTGATGCCGTTGGAGTTGATGGACTCGCTTATCTTCCAAGCCTTCCGCTGTTATTATTAGATGGCCTTAAGCCATATTATTGTATTCAGTTCCTTGTGGACAACGATGTAATAAGTGTGTGATTGCTACTCTGCTATAAATCCTTCAAGCACTGTGTGGTGTCAAGATTATCGATCCAGGGATGACACTTGAGCACGAGACTTGATCCATTCGGTCTGGTCGCCACAGAGAATGGTATCGAGCACACGCCGACTGGTGTAGGACACGACCACTAAGTTAAAGCCATAGATCACTCTCTCTTCTCATTTTCTAACTCCTCATCTTTTCTACTCTCTTTAGGATGATTTGACGCGAAGATCAAGTACACCCAACCGGATGAAGGCACACCTTTTGGATTTCACTTGAAGGAAGTTACTAAGTACCGAACATTGGATTACCAAGCTTCACCGAACTTTCAACGCCACTCTGCTCAAGAGGAGCGCTGGAAGATTCATGCTCACGTTCCAGAAGGACATTCGCCCCAATCACCAAGCCTATAGATAGTGTTTTCATTTGCACCCACTTGAGTCCAGGGAAAGAGCATGGCAGCTCACATCACCATGGGACGCATTGGAGAAGTTTATCAAGAAGATCTCAAGGACACCATCTACCAAATTTGCGGACGCCAAGATGACAACTGGGACGTCGTCAACACCAAGAAGGATAGGTCCATTGCAGCTTTCATCCAGGAGTTAAATCAGCACATTCGACGCCAGGAGAATCAAATGTGCAATGACATGTTGGAGTTGTAGAAGACGAAGGAAAGGATCATCGAATAGGAAGAAGAACTAAAGACTACACGCAAAGACTACATGGACGAGATCGTAGCTCTGGCAAGACACAATAACGATCTTAAGTACGAGATCGAGGAACTCAAGAAGAAGTTGGCGCTCAGGAATGAAGACCAGTATGTCGAACACCCAATCGACTACATCAACATCGACGACACAGATTCGGATCCAAGTGAACCCGATTTTGAAGACGAAGCTGGAGCAGACATCATGGAGTCTTCCACCGGTTCAAATTAGTAGAAGTCCCCCACATATTAGTAGTATTCCCTCCATGTAAACATTATAGTACACCACTTTTGCGATAGTTAGATCGTTGTAACCCTTGTTTGATTGAATGAAGTGATTTTGTGTGCATTTGCTCATGTGCATTTGGGTAGTGATTCCCTTAGACCTCATTCTATTCTACATTCCTCTTCTTTTCTAAACCCATCAGATGCCTCCGAGACGCGACCCCGGATTCGTTTTTCCGCCAGAGATCACCCAATTGATCCAGCAGCAGAATACCCTGATTCAAACATTGGTGCAGAACAACAACAACAACAACAACAACCCACCGCCACCACCACCACCTGCGGATCATCTGACTCGTTTCCTTAGACTGAACCCGCCGGTGTATTCCAGTAGCACCGAGCCAATTGTAGCAGATGACTGGCTCCGCAAGATAGGAAGGGAGCTGACCACTGCAGGATGCACAGATGGTGAAAGAGTGAAGTTTGCAGCACATCAGCTTGAAGGACCCGCAGCAGCATGGTGGGAGAATTTCACAGCCACTTACCCGGTAGACACTGTCACATGGGACCAGTTTCAAAGAAGCTTTTCGCACAGCCCATGTTTCAGCAGGAGCCATGGCCATGAAGAAGCGTGAGTTTCGCAACTTACGCCAAGGAGGAAGGACTGTTGGCCAGTATGTGGATGACTTTAGCAAATTAGCACGTTATGCCCCGGATGACGTTACTACGCTGATGCAGCTAAACAGAGAAGTTTCTAGAAGGACTAAATGATGAGTTCAAGATGCCGTTGATGGTAGCAAGTTTCAACAACTACCAGGAGTTAGTAGATCGAGCTCTCATGATTGAAGGAAGCAGCAGACAAATTGAGAACCGTGGCGGAAGTATGGACAAGGGAAGTATAACTCGGATCCCAAACAGGTTACGTTATACCCCTAAATCAGGAATTCAGTTTCAGCATACCCATGGAGGAGGTAATTCGCATAACCATAATGGCACCAAGAATGGGAACGGAATGGAGGAAGCAACGGACAGAACCGCACCAACCCGCTACACCATCCAAGGTAGACTGAGTCACATTACTTGCTTTAAGTGCCGCAAGACCGGGCATTACGCAAATGATTGTCCGAAAGGCGAATGGAAATGGCAATGGAAGCTCTGGAAAGAAGCCCAACCCTTTCAACAGGGGACAGGTGAACCACATTGATGTGGAGGAGGTTGAAGATCAGCCCGATGCAGTAATCGGTAACTAAGGTCTCTTGCATTTCCCTACTAGTAATTGGATCTCACATGGAGATGTATATTGAATTAGAATGGAAAAAATTGAATGCAACTACATAAGAACTAGTCTGTAACTGTCGTTCGGAATCAGTTTTGCGAAGTGTTAACTGAAACATGGATATTGACTCATACGGAGTCCGTTTAGGTTCCACAAGTAGTCAAAACGTTTGTGACGACCAGATGCTTCAAAGGATTCTGTCATAGGGAATGTTTGGGGAACTTTTCTTAAGGAGTTCGTTCATAAACTTGTATAGAAACTTTCTTAATGAGCACTCGATCAACGCATTTCGAGAATATACACAAAGTCCCAGCTACGGACCTAGTGCATCATCATAACCGAGGTCTATTGCATTTCCCTACAAGTAATTGGATCTCATATGGAGATGTTTAGTGAATTAGAATGGAAAATCGAATACAACTACACAAGAACTAGTCTGTAATTGTCGTTCGGAATCATTTTTGTGCAAAGGTTAATCAAACATGGATATCTGACTCATAGGGAGTCCGTTTTGGCTCCACAAAAAGTCAAAACGTTTGTGACGACCAGATGCTTCAAAGGATTCTTTCACAGGGAACTTTTGGAGAAATTTTGTTAAGGAGTTCGTTCAGAAAATTGTATAGATACTTTCTTAACGAGCACTCGACAAACGCATTTCGAGAACATACGCAAAGTCCCAGCTATGGACCTAGTGCAACATCATAACTGAGGTCCTCTTGCATTTGCCTACAAGTAATTGGACCTCATACGGAGATGTTCAGTGAAGTAGAATGGAAAAAATCGAATGCAATTACACAATATCTAGTCTGTAAATGTCGTTCGGAATCAGTTTTGCGCGGTGTTAATTGAAACATGGATATCTGACTCATACGAAGTCCATTTTGGCTCAACAAGTAGCCAAAACTTTTGTGACGACCAGATGCTTCAAAGGATTCTTTCACAGGGAACTTTTGGAGAACTTTCCTTAAGGAGTTTTTTTAGAAATTTGTATAGAAACTTTCTTAATGAGCACTCGACAAACGCATTTTGAGAACATACACAAAGTCCCAGCTATTGACCTAGTGCATCATCATAACTGAGGTCTCTTCCATTTCCCTACTAGTAATTGGATCTCATATGGAGATGTTTAGTGAATTAGAATGGAAAAAATCGAATGCAACTACACAAGAACTAGTCTGTAACTCTCGTTCGGAATTAGTTTTGCGCAGTGTTAACTGAAACATGGATCTCTGCCTCATACGGAGTCCGTTTTGGCTCCACAAGTAGTCAAAACTGTTGTGACGACCAAATGCTTCAAAAGATTCTTTCACAGCGAACTTGGAGAACTTTTCTTAAGGAGTTCGTTCAGAAACTTGTATAGAAACTTTCGTAATGAGCACTCGACAAACGCATTTCGAGAACATACACAAAGTCCCAGCTATGGACCTAGTGCATCATCATAACTGAGGTCTCTTGCATTTCCCTACAAGTAATTGGATCTCATATGGAGATGTTTAGTGAAGTAGAATGGAAAAAATTGAATGCAACTACACAAGAACTAGTCTGTAACTGTCATTCGGAATCAGTTTTGCGCAGTATTAACTTAAACATGGATACCTTACTCATACCGAGTCCGTTTTGGTTCCACAAGTAGTCAAAATGTTTGTGACGACCAGATGCTTCAAAGGATTCTGTCATAGGGAACGTTTGGGGAACTTTTCTTAAGGAGTTCGTTCAGAAACTTGTATAGAAACTTTCTTAATGAGCACTCGATCAACGCATTTCGAGAATATACACAAAGTCCCAGCTATGGACCTAGTGCATCATCATTACTGAGGAATCTGGCATTTGCCTACAAGTAAGTGGGTCTCATATGGAGATGTTTAGTGAAGTAGAATGGAAAAAATCAAATGCAACTACACAAGAACTAGTCTCAGAATCGTTGCTCGAATCAGTTTTTGCAAAGGTTAATCAAACATGGATACCTGACTCATACGGAGTCCGTTTTGGTTCCACAAGTAGTCAAAATGTTTGTGACGACCAGATGTTTCAAAGGATGCTGTCATAGGGAACGTTTGGGGAACTTTTCTTAAGGAGTTTGTTCAGAAACTTGTATAGAAACTTTCTTAATGAGCACTCGATCAACGCATTTCGAGAATATACACAAAGTCCCAGCTATGGACCTATTGCATCATCATAACTGAGGTCTCTTGCATTTGCCTACAAGTAATTGGATCTCATATGGAGATGTTTAGTGAAGTAGAATGGAAAAAATTGAATGCAACTACACAAGAACTAGTCTGTTACTATCGTTCGGAATCAGTTTTGCACAGTGTTAATTGAAACATGGATATCTGAGTCATATGGAGTCCGTTTTGGCTCCACAAGTAGTATAAGCGTTTGTCACGGCCTGATGCTTCAAAGGATTCTTTCATAGGGAAATTTTCTAAAGGAGATCGTTTAGAAACTTGTATAAAAACTTTCTTAATGAGCACTCGACAAACGCATTTCGAGAACATACACAAAGTCACAGCTATGGACCTAGTGCATCATCATAACCGAGGTCTCTTGCATTTCCCTACAAGTAATTGGATCTCATATGGAGATGTTTAGTGAAGTAGAATGGAAAAAATCGAATAGAACTACACAAGAACTAGTCTGTAATTGTCGTTCGGAATCAGTTTTGCGCGGTGTTAACTGAAACATGGATATCTGACTCATACGGAGTCCGTTTTGGCTCCACAAAAAGTAAAAATGTTTGTGACGACCATATGCTTCAAAGGATTCTTTCACTGGGAATTTTGGGAGAACTTTTCTTAAGGAGTTCATTCAGAAACTTGTATAGATACTTTCTTTATGAGCACTCGACAAACGCATTTCGAGAACATACGCAAAGTCCCAGCTATGGACCTAGTGCATCATCATAACTGAGGTCCTCTTGCATTTCCCTACAAGTAATTGGACCTCATATGGAGATGTTTAGTGAAGTAGAATGGAAAAAATTGAATGCAACTACACAATAACTAGTCTGTAACTGTCGTTTGGAATCAGTTTTGTGCAGTGTTAACTTAAACATGGATACCTGACTCATACGGAGTCCGTTTTGGCTCCACAAGTAGCCAAAATGTTTGTGACGACCAGATGCTTCAAAGGATTCTGTCATAGGGAACGTTTGGGGAACTTTTCTTAAGGAGTTCGTTCAGAAACTTGTATAGAAACTTTCTTAATGAGCACTCGATCAACGCATTTCGAGAATATACACAAAGTCCCAGCTATGGACCTAGTGCATCATCATTACTGAGGAATCTGGCATTTGCCTACAAGTAATTGGGTCTCATATGGAGATGTTTAGTGAAGTAGAATGGAAAAAATGGAATGCAACTACACAAGAACTAGTCTGTAGCTGTTGTTTGGAATCAGTTTTGCGCGGTGTTAACTGAAATATGGATACCTGACTCATACGGAGTCCGTATTGGTTCCACAAGTAGTCAAAATCTTTGTGACGACCAGATGTTTCAAAGGATGCTGTCATAGGGAACGTTTGGGGAACTGTTCTTAAGGAGTTTGTTCAGAAACTTGTATAGAAACTTTCTTAATGAGCACTCGATCAACGCATTTCGAGAATATACACAAAGTCCCAGCTATGGACCTATTGCATCATCGTAACTGAGGTCTCTTGCATTTGCCTACAAGTAATTGGATCTCATATGGAGATGTTTAGTGAAGTAGAATGGAAAAATTGAATGCAACTACACAAGAACTAGTCTCACATTATCGCTCGAATCAGTTTTGCAGCGATGTTAATCAAACATGGATATCTGACTCATACGGAGTCCGTTTTGGCTCCACAAGTAGTCAAAACGTTTGTCACGGCCTGATGCTACAAATGATTCTTTCATAGGGAACTTTTCTTAAGGAGATCGTTGAGAAACTTGTATAGAAACTTTCTTAATGAGCACTCGACAAAGGCATTTCGAGAACATACACAAAGTCACAGCTATGGACCAAGTGCATCATCATAACCGAGGTCTCTTGCATTTCCCTACAAGTAATTGGATCTCATATGGAGATGTTTAGTGAAGTAGAATGGAAAAAATCGAATAGAACTACACAAGAACTAGTCTGTAATTGTCGTTCGGAATCATTTTTGTCCCGTGTTAACTGAAACATGGATATCTGACTCATACGGAGTCTGTTTTGGCTCCACTAAAATAAAAACGTTTGTGACGACCATATGCTTCAAAGGATTCTTTCACTAGGAATTTTGGGAGAACTTTTCTTAAGTAGTTCATTCAGAAATTTGTATAGAAACTTTCTTTATGAGGACTCGACAAACGCATTTCGAGAACATACGCAAAGTCCCAGCTATGGACCTTGTGCATCATCATAACTGAGGTCCTCTTGCATTTCCCTACAAGTAATTGGACCTCATATGGAGATGTTTAGTGAAGTAGAATGGAAAAAATTGAATGCAACTACACAATAACTAGTCTCAGAATCGCTGCTCGAATCAGTTTTGTGCAAAGGTTAATCAAACATGGATATCTGATTCATACGGAGTCCGTTTTGGCTCCACAAGTAGTCAAAACGTTTGTGACGACCTGATGCATCAAAGTATTGTTTCATAGGAAACTTTTCTTAAGGAGTTCGTTTAGAAACTTGTATAGAAACTTTCTTAATGAGCACTCGACAAACGCATTTCGAGATCATACACAAAGTAATAGCTATGGACCTAGTGCATCATCATAACCGAGGTCTCTTGCATTTCCCTACAAGTAATTGGATCTCATATGGAGATGTTTAGTGAAGTAGAATGCAAAATCGAATACAACTACACAAGAACTAGTCTGTAATTGTCATTCGGAATCATTTTTGTGCAGTGTTAACTGAAACATGGATATCTGACTCATAGGGAGTCTGTTTTAGCTCCACAAAAAGTCAAAACGTTTGTGACGACCAGATGCTTCAAAGGATTCTTTCACAGGGAATTTTGGGAGAACTTTTCTTAAGGAGTTCCTTCAGAAACTTGTATAGATACTTTCTTAACGAGCACTCGACAAACGCATTTCGAGAACATACGCAAAGTCCCAGCTATGGACCTAGTGCAACATCATAACTGAGGTCCTCTTGCATTTGCCTACAAGTAATTGGACCTCATATGGAGATGTTCAGTGAAGTAGAATGGAAAAAATCGAATGCAACTACACAATATCTAGTCTGTAAATGTCGTTCGGAATCAGTTTTGCGCACTGTTAACTGAAACATGGATATCTGACTCATACGAAGTCCTTTTTGGCTCCACAAGTAGCCAAAACGTTTGTGAAGACCAGATGCTTCAAAGGATTCTTTCACAGGGAACTTTTGGAGAACTTTCCTTAAGGAGTTTTTTTTAGAAATTTGTATAGAAACTTTCTTAATGAGCACTCGACAAACGCATTTCGAGAACATACACAAAGTCCCAGCTATTGACCTAGTGCATTATCATAACTGAGGTCTCTTGCATTTCCCTACTAGTAATTGGATCTCATATGGAGATGTTTAGTGAAGTAGAATGGAAAAAATTTAATGCAACTACACAAGAACTAGTCTATAATCGCTGCTCGAATCAGTTTTATGCAAAGGTTAATCAAACATGGATATCTGACTCATACGGAGTCCGTTTTGGCTCCATAAGTAGTCAAATTGTTTGTGACGACCAGATGCTACAAAGGATTCTTTCATAGGGAACGTTTGGGGAACTTTTCTTAAGGAGTTCGTTTAGAAACTTGTATAGAAACTTTCTTAATGAGCACTCGATCAACGCATTTCGAGAATATACACAAAGTCCCAGATATGGACCTATTGCATCATCATAATTGAGGTATCTTGAATTTTCCTACAAGTAATTGGATCTCATATGAGGATGTTTACTGAAGTAGAATGGAAAAAATTGAATGCAACTACACAAGAACTAGTCTGTTACTATCGTTCGGAATCAGTTTTGTGTAGTGTTAATTGAAACATGGATATCTGACTCATACGAAGTCCGTTTTGGCTCCACAAGTAGTCAAAACGTTTGTCATGACCTGATGCTTCAAAGGATTCTTTCATAGGGAACTTTTCTTAAGGAGATCATTTAGAAACTTGTATAGAAACTTTCTTAATGAGCACTCGACAAACGCATTTCGAGAACATACACAAAGTCACAGCTATGGACCTAGTGCATCATCATAACCGAGATCTCTTGCATTTCCGAACAAGTAATTGGATCTCATATGGAGATGTTTAGTGAAGTAGAATGGAAAAAATCGAATAGAACTACACAAGAACTAGTCTATAATTGTCGTTCGGAATCATTTTTGTCCAGTGTTAACTTAAACATGGATATCTGACTCATACGGAGTCCGTTTTGGCTCCACAAGAAGCCAAAACGTTTGTGACGACCATATGCTTCAAAGGATTCTTTCACTGGGAACTTTGGGAGAACTTTTCTTAAGGAGTTCATTCAGAAACTTGTATAGATACTTCATTTATGAGCACTCGACAAACGCATTTCGAGAACATACGCAAAGTCCCAGCTATGGACCTAGTGCATCATCATAACTGAGGTCCTCTTGCATTTCCCTACAAGTAATTGGACCTCATATGGAGATGTTTAGTGAAGTAGAATGAAAAAATTGAATGCAACTACACAATAACTAGTCTCAGAATCGCTGCTTGGAATCAGTTTTATGCAAAGGTTAATCAAACATGGATATCTGACTCATACGGAGTCCGTTTAACGTTTGTGACGACCAGATGCTTCAAAGGATTCTTTCACAGGGAACTTTTGGAGAACTTTTCTGAAGGAGTTTTTTTTTATTAATTTGTATAGAAACTTTCTTAATGAGCACTCGACAAACGCATTTCGAGAACATACACAAAGTCCCAGCTATGGACCTAGTGCATCATCATAACCGAGGTCTCTTGCATTTCCTACTAGTAATTGGATCTCATATGGAGATGTTTAGTGAATTAGAATGGAAAAATCGAATGCAACTACATAAGAACTAGTCTCAGAATCGCTGCTCGAATCAGCTTTATGCAGTGTTAATCAAACATGGATATCTGACTCATACGGAGTCCATTTAGGTTCCACAAGTAGTCAAAACGTTTGTGACGACCAGATGCCTCAAAGGATTCTGTCATAGGGAATGTTTGGGGAACTTTTCTTAAGGAGTTCGTTCAGAAACTTGTATAGAAACTTTCTTAATGATCACTCGATCAACGCATTTCGAGAATATACACAAAGTCCCAGCTATGGACCTAGTGCATCATCATTACTGAGGAATCTGGCATTTGCCTACAAGTAATTGGGTCTCATATGGAGATGTTTAGTGAAGTACAATGGAAAAAATTGAATGCAACTACACAAGAACTAGTCTCAGAATTATCGCTCGAATCATTTTTTGCAGTGTTAATCAAACATGGATATCTGACTCATACGGAGTCCGTTTTGGCTCCACAAGTAGTCAAAACGTTTGTCACGACCTGATGCTTCAAAGATTCTTTCATAGGGAACTTTTCTTAAGGAGTTCGTTTAGAAACTTGTATAGAACCTTTCTTAATGAGCACTCGACAAACGCATTTCGAGATCATACACAAAGTCATAGCTATGGACCTAGTGCATCATCATAACCGAGGTCTCTTACATTTCCCTACAAGTAATTGGATCTCATATGGAGATGTTTAGTGAAGTAAAATGGAAAAATCGAATACAACTACACAAGAACTAGTCTCAGAATTGTCGCTCGAATCATTTTTGTGCAAAGTTAATCAAACATGGATATGTGACTCATAGGGAGTCCGTTTTGGCTCCAAAAAAAGTAAAAACGTTTGCGACGACTAGATGCTTCAAAGGATTCTTTCACAGGGAATTTTGGGAGAACGTTTCTTAAGGAGTTCATTCACAAACTTGTATAGATACTTTCTTAACGAGCACTCGACAAACGCATTTCGAGAACATACGCAAAGTCCCAGCTATGGACCTAGTGCATCATCATAACTGAGGTCTCTTGCATTTGCCTACAAGTAATTGGATCTCATATGGAGATGTTTAGTGAAGTAGAATGGAAAAAATTGAATGCAACTACACAAGAACTAGTCTGTAAATGTCGCTCGAATTAGTTTTGCCAAAGTTAATCAAACATGGATATCTGACTCATACGAAGTCCGTTTTGGATCCACAAGTAGCCAAAACGTTTATGACGACCAGATGCTTCAAAGGATTATTTCACAAGGAACTTTTGGAGAACTTTCCTTAAGGAGTTTTTTTAGAAATTTGTATAGAAACTTTCTTAATGAGCACTTGACAAACGATTTCGAGAACATACACAAAGTCCCAGCTATGGACCTAGTGCATCATCATAACCGAGGTCTCTTGCATTTCCTACAAGTAATTGGATCTCATATGGAGATGTTTAGTGAATTAGAATGGAAAAATCGAATGCAACTACACAAGAACTAGTCTCAGAATCTCTCGCTCGAATTAGTTTTATGTAGTGTTAATCAAACATGGATATCTGACTCATACGGAGTCCGCTTTGGCTCCACAAGTAGTCAAAACTGTTGTGACGACCAAATGCTTCAAAGATTCTTTCACAGGAACTTGGAGAACTTTTCTTAAGGAGTTCGCTCAGAAACTTGTATAGAAACTTTCTTAATGAGCACTCGACAAACGATTTCGAAAACATACACAAAGTCCCAGCTATGGACCTAGTGCATCATCATAACCGAGGTCTCTTGCATTTCCTACAAGTAATTGGATCTCATATGGAGATGTTTAGTGAAGTAGAATGGAAAAAATTGAATGCAACTACGCAAGAACTAGTCTGTAGCTGTCATTCGGAATCAGTTTGGCGCAGTATTAACATAAACATGGATACCTGACTCATACCGAGTCCGTTTTGGTTCCACAAGTAGTAAAAATGTTTGTGACGACCAGATGTTTCAAAGGATTCTGTCATAAGGAACGTTTGGGGAACTTTTCTTAAGGAGTTCGTTCAGAAACTTGTATAGAAACTTTCTTAATGATCACTCGATCAACGCATTTCGAGAATATACACAAAGTCCCAGCTATGGACCTAGTGCATCATCATTACTGAGGAATCTGGCATTTGCCTACAAGTAATTGGGTCTCATATGGAGATGTTTAGTGAAGTACAATGGAAAAAATTGAATGCAACTACACAAGAACTAGTCTCAGAATCGCGCTCGAATCAGCTTTATGCAGTGTTAATCAAACATGGATATCTGACTCATACGGAGTCCGTTTTGGCTCCACAAGTAGTCAAAACGTTTGTCACGACCTGATGCTTCAAAGATTCTTTCATAGGGAACTTTTCTTAAGGAGTTCGTTTAGAAACTTGTATAGAACCTTTCTTAATGAGCACTCGACAAACGATTTCGAGAACATACACAAAGTCATAGCTATGGACCTAGTGCATCATCATAACCGAGGTCTCTTGCATTTCCTACAAGTAATTGGATCTCATATGGAGATGTTTAGTGAAGTAGAATGGAAAAATCGAATACAACTACACAAGAACTAGTCTCAGAATTGTCGCTCGAATCATTTTTGTGCAAAGTTAAATCAAACATGGATATCTGACTCATAGGGAGTCCGCTTTGGCTCCAAAAAAGTAAAAACGCTTTGTGACGACTAGATGCTTCAAAGGATTCTTTCACAGGAATTTTGGGAGAACGCTTTCTTAAGGAGTTCATTCACAAACTTGTATAGATACTTTCTTAATGAGCACTCGACAAACGATTTCGAGAACATACACAAAGTCCCAGCTATGGACCTAGTGCATCATCATAACCGAGGTCTCTTGCATTTCCCTACAAGTAATTGGATCTCATATGGAGATGTTTAGTGAAGTAGAATGGAAAAATCGAATGCAACTACACAAGATCTAGTTTGTAAATGTCGCTCGAATTAGTTTTATGCAGTGTTAATCAAACATGGATATCTCGACTCATACGAAGTCCGCTTTTGGCTCCACAAGTAGCCAAAACGCTTGTGACGACCAGATGCTTCAAAGGATTCTTTCACAAGGAACTTTTGGAGAACTTTCTTAAGGAGTTTTTTAGAAATTTGTATAGAAACTTTCTTAATGAGCACTTGACAAACGATTTCGAGAACATACACAAAGTCCCAGCTATGGACCTAGTGCATCATCATAACTGAGGTCTCTTGCATTTCCCTACAAGTAATTGGATCTCATATGGAGATGTTTAGTGAATTAGAATGGAAAAATCGAATGCAACTACACAAGAACTAGTCTCAGAATCTCTCGCTCGAATTAGTTTTATGAGTGTTAATCAAACATGGATATCTGCCTCATACGGAGTCCGTTTTGGCTCCACAAGTAGTCAAAACTGTTGTGACGACCAAATGCTTCAAAGATTCTTTCACAGCGAACTTGGAGAACTTTTCTTAAGGAGTTCGTTCAGAAACTTGTATAGAAACTTTCTTAATGAGCACTCGACAAACGATTTCGAGAACATACACAAAGTCCCAGCTATGGACCTAGTGCATCATCATAACCGAGGTCTCTTGCATTTCCTACAAGTAATTGGATCTCATATGGAGATGTTTAGTGAAGTAGAATGGAAAAATTGAATGCAACTACACAAGAACTAGTCTCAGAATCGCTATTCGAATCAGCTTATGCAGTTAACATAAACATGGATACCGACTCATACCGAGTCCGCTTTGGTTCCACAAGTAGTAAAAATGTTTGTGACGACCAGATGTTTCAAAGGATTCTTTCATAAGGAACGCTTTGGAGAACTTTTCTTAAGGAGTTCGCTCGAAACTTGTATAGAAACTTTCTAAATGAGCACTCGATCAACGCATTTCGAGAATATACACAAAGTCCCAGCTATGGACCTATTGCATCATCATAATTGAGGTCTCTTGCATTTTCCTACAAGTAATTGGATCTCATATGGAGATGTTTAGTGAAGTAGAATGGAAAAAATTGAATGCAACTACACAAGAACTAGTCTGTTACTATCGTTCGGAATCAATTTTGCGCAGTGTTAACTGAAACATGGATATCTGACTCATACGGAGTCCGTTTTCGCTCCACAAGTAGTCAAAACGTTTGTCACGACCTGATGCTTCAAAGGATTCTTTCATAGGGAACTTTTCTTAAGGAGATCGTTTAGAAACTTGTATAGAAACTTTCTTAATGAGCACTCGACAAACGCATTTCGAGAACATACACAAAGTCACAGCTGTGGACCTAGTGCATCATCATAACCGATGTCTCTTGCATTTCCCTACAAGTAATTGGATCTCAAACGGAGATGTTTAGTGAAGTAGAATGGAAAAAATCGATATCTGACTCATACGGAGTCCGTTTTGGCTCCACAAAAAGTCAAAACGTTTGTGACGACCATATGCTTCAAAGGATTCTTTGACTGGGAACTTTGGGAGAACTTTTCTTAAGGAGTTCATTCAGAAACTTGTATAGATACTTCATTTATGAGCACTTGACAAACGCATTTCGAGAACATACACAAAGTCCCAGCTATGGACCTAGTGCATCATCATAACCGAGGTCCTCTTGCATTTCCTACAAGTAATTGATCTCATATGGAGATGTTTAGTGAAGTAGAATGGAAAAATTGAATGCAACTACACAAGAACTAGTCTCAGAATCGCTGCTTGGAATCAGTTTTGTGCAGTGTTAACTGAAACATGGATATCTGACTCATACGGAGTCCGTTTTGGCTCCACAAGTAGCCAAAACGTTTGTGACGACCAGATGCTTCAAAGGATTCTTTCACAGGGAACTTTTGGAGAACTTTTCTGAAGGAGTTTTTTTAGAAATTTGTATAGAAACTTTCTTAATGAGCACTCGACAAACGCATTTCGAGAACATACACAAAGTCCCAGCTACGGACCTAGTGCATCATCATAACTGAGGTCTCTTGCATTTCCCTACAAGTAATTGGATCTCATATGGAGATGTTTAGTGAATTAGAATGGAAAAATCGAATGCAACTACACAAGAACTAATCAGAATCGCTGCTCGAATCAGCTTTGCGCAAAGGTTAATCAAACATGGATATCTCGACTCATACGGAGTCCGCTTTGGTTACAAAAGTAGTCAAAACGCTTGTGACGCACCAGATGCCTCAAAGGATTCTCCGAATAGGGAACGCTTGGGGAACATTTCTTAAGGAGTTCGCTCACAACTTGTATAGAAACTTTCTTAATGAGCACTCGATCAACGATTTCGAGAATATACACAAAGTATTCTTTCATAGGAAACTTTTCTTAAGGAGTTCTTTCATAGGAACTTTTCTTAAGGAGTTCGCTTAGAAACTTGTATAGAAACTTTCTTAATGAGCACTCGACAAACGCATTTCGAGATCATACACAAAGTAATAGCTATGGACCTAGTGCATCATCATAACCGAGGTCTCTTGCATTTCCTACAAGTAATTGGATCTCATATGGAGATGTTTAGTGAAGTAGAATGCAAAATCGAATACAACTACACAAGAACTAGTCTGTAATTGTCATTCGGAATCATTTTTGTGCAGTGTTAACTGAAACATGGATATCTGACTCATAGGGAGTCTGTTTTGGCTCCACAAAAAGTCAAAATGTTTGTGACGACCAGATGCTTCAAAGGATTCTTTCACAGGGAATTTTGGGAGAACTTTTCTTAAGGAGTTCATTCAGAAACTTGTATAGATACTTTCTTAACGAGCACTCGACAAACGCATTTCGAGAACATACGCAAAGTCCCAGCTATGGACCTAGTGCAACATCATAACTGAGGTCCTCTTGCATTTGCCTACAAGTAATTGGACCTCATATGGAGATGTTCAGTGAAGTAGAATGGAAAAAATCGAATGCAACTACACAATATCTAGTCTCAGAATGTCGCTCGAATCAGCTTTTATGACCGTTAATCAAACATGGATATCTGACTCATACGAAGTCCTTTTTGGCTCCACAAGTAGCCAAAACGTTTGTGAAGACCAGATGCTTCAAAGGATTCTTTCACAGGGAACTTTTGGAGAACTTTCCTTAAGGAGTTTTTTTTAGAAATTTGTATAGAAACTTTCTTAATGAGCACTCGACAAACGCATTTCGAGAACATACACAAAGTCCCAGCTATTGACCTAGTGCATTATCATAACTGAGGTCTCTTGCATTTCCCTACTAGTAATTGGATCTCATATGGAGATGTTTAGTGAAGTAGAATGGAAAAAATTTAATGCAACTACACAAGAACTAGTCTATAATCGCTGCTCGAATCAGTTTTGCGCAAAGGTTAATCAAACATGGATATCTGACTCATACGGAGTCCGTTTTGGCTCCATAAGTAGTCAAATTGTTTGTGACGACCAAATGCTTCAAAGGATTCTTTCATAGGAACGCTTGGAGAACTTTTCTTAAGGAGTTCGCTTAGAAACTTGTATAGAAACTTTCTTAATGAGCACTCGATCAACGCATTTCGAGAATATACACAAAGTCCCAGCTATGGACCTATTGCATCATCATAATTGAGGTATCTTGCATTTTCCTACAAGTAATTGGATCTCATATGGAGATGTTTAGTGAAGTAGAATGGAAAAAATTGAATGCAACTACACAAGAACTAGTCTGTTACTATCGTTCGGAATCAGTTTTGTGTAGTGTTAATTGAAACATGGATATCTGACTCATACGAAGTCCGTTTTGACTCCACAAGTAGTCAAAACGTTTGTCATGACCTGATGCTTCAAAGGATTCTTTCATAGGGAACTTTTCTTAAGGAGATCATTTAGAAACTTGTATAGAAACTTTCTTAATGAGCACTCGACAAACGCATTTCGAGAACATACACAAAGTCACAGCTATGGACCTAGTGCATCATCATAACCGAGGTCTCTTGCATTTCCGAACAAGTAATTGGATCTCATATGGAGATGTCTAGTGAAGTAGAATGGAAAAAATCGAATAGAACTACACAAGAACTAGTCTATAATTGTCGTTCGGAATCATTTTTGTCCAGTGTTAACTTAAACATGGATATCTGACTCATACGGAGTCCGTTTTGGCTCCACAAAAAGTCAAAACGTTTGTGACGACCATATGCTTCAAAGGATTCTTTCACTGGGAACTTTGGGAGAACTTTTCTTAAGGAGTTCATTCAGAAACTTGTATAGATACTTCATTTATGAGCAATCGACAAACGCATTTCGAGAACATACGCAAAGTCCCAGCTATGGACCTGGTGCATCATCATAACTGAGGTCCTCTTACATTTCCCTAGAAGTAATTGGACCCCATATGGAGATATTTAGTGAAGTAGAATGAAAAATTGAATGCAACTACACAAGAACTAGTCTCAGAATCGCTGCTTGGAATCAGTTTTGCATGCAAGGTTAATCAAACATGGATATCTCGACTCATACGGAGTCCGCTTAACGCTTGTGAAGACCAGATGCTTCAAAGGATTCTTTCACAGGGAACTTTTGGAGAACTTTTCTGAAGGAGTTTTTTTTTATTAATTTGTATAGAAACTTTCTTAATGAGCACTCGACAAACGCATTTCGAGAACATACACAAAGTCCCAGCTATTGACCTAGTGCATCATCATAACCGAGGTCTCTTGCATTTCCCTACTAGTAATTGGATCTCATATGGAGATGTTTAGTGAATTAGAATGGAAAAAATCGAATGCAACTACATAAGAACTAGTCTCAGAATCGCTGCTCGAATCAGCTTTGCAAAGTTAATCAAACATGGATATCTCGACTCATACGGAGTCCGCTTAGGTTCCACAAGTAGTCAAAACGCTTGTGACGCACCAGATGCCTCAAAGGATTCTTTCATAGGGAACGCTTTGGAGAACTTTTCTTAAGGAGTTCGCTCAGAAACTTGTATAGAAACTTTCTTAATGAGCACTCGATCAACGATTTCGAGAATATACACAAAGTCCCAGCTATGGACCTAGTGCATCATCATTATCGAGGAATCTGCATTTGCCTACAAGTAATTGGATCTCATATGGAGATGTTTAGTGAAGTAGAATGGAAAAATTGAATGCAACTACACAAGAACTAGTCTCAGAATTATCGCTCGAATCTGCTTTTATGCAATGTTAATCAAACATGGATATCGACTCATACGGAGTCCGCTTTTGGCTCCACAAGTAGTCAAAACGCTTGTCACGACTGATGCTTCAAAGATTCTTTCATAGGAACTTTTCTTAAGGAGTTCGCTTAGAAACTTGTATAGAACCTTTCTTAATGAGCACTCGACAAACGCATTTCGAGATCATACACAAAGTCATAGCTATGGACCTAGTGCATCATCATAACCGAGGTCTCTTACATTTCCCTACAAGTAATTGGATCTCATATGGAGATGTTTAGTGAAGTAAAATGGAAAAATCGAATACAACTACACAAGAACTAGTCTGTAATTGTCGTTCGGAATCATTTTTGTGCAGTGTTAACTGAAACATGGATATGTGACTCATAGGGAGTCCGTTTTGGCTCCAAAAAAAGTAAAAACGTTTGCGACGACTAGATGCTTCAAAGAATTCTTTCACAGGGAATTTTGGGAGAATGTTTCTTAAGGAGTTCATTCACAAACTTGTATAGATACTTTCTTAACGAGCACTCGACAAACGCATTTCGAGAACATACGCAAAGTCCCAGCTATGGACCTAGTGCAACATCATAACTGAGGTCCTCTTGCATTTCCCTACAAGTAATTGGACCTCATATGGAGATGTACAGTGAAGTAGAATGGAAAAAATCGAATGCAACTACACAATATCTAGTTTGTAAATGTCGCTCGAATTAGTTTTATGCAGTGTTAATCAAACATGGATATCTCGACTATACGAAGTCCGTTTTGGATCCACAAGTAGCCAAAACGTTTGTGACGACCAGATGCTTCAAAGGATTATTTCACAAGGAACTTTTGGAGAACTTTCCTTAAGGAGTTTTTTTAGAAATTTGTATAGAAACTTTCTTAATGAGCACTTGACAAACGCATTTCGAGAACATACACAAAGTCCCAGCTATTGACCTAGTGCATCATCATAACCGAGGTCTCTTGCATTTCCTACAAGTAATTGGATCTCATATGGAGATGTTTAGTGAATTAGAATGGAAAAATCGAATGCAACTACACAAGAACTAGTCTCAGAATCTCGCTCGAATTAGTTTTATGAGTGTTAATCAAACATGGATATCTGCCTCATACGGAGTCCGTTTTGGCTCCACAAGTAGTCAAAACTGTTGTGACGACCAAATGCTTCAATAGATTCTTTCACAGCGAACTTGGAGAACTTTTCTTAAGGAGTTCGTTCAGAAACTTGTATAGAAACTTTCGTAATGACCACTCGACAAACGCATTTCGAAAACATACACAAAGTCCCAGCTATGGACCTAGTGCATCATCATAACTGAGGTCTCTTGCATTTCCCTACAAGTAATTGGATCTCATATGGAGATGTTTAGTGAAGTAGAATGGAAAAAATTGAATGCAACTACGCAAGAACTAGTCTGTAGCTGTCATTCGGAATCAGTTTGGCGCAGTATTAACATAAACATGGATACCTGACTCATACCGAGTCCGTTTTGGTTCCACAAGTAGTAAAAATGTTTGTGACGACCAGATGTTTCAAAGGATTCTGTCATAAGGAACGTTTGGGGAACTTTTCTTAAGGAGTTCGTTCAGAAACTTGTATAGAAACTTTCTAAATGAGCACTCGATCAACGCATTTCGAGAATATACACAAAGTCCCAGCTATGGACCTATTGCATCATCATAATTGAGGTCTCTTGCATTTTCCTACAAGTAATTGGATCTCATATGGAGATGTTTAGTGAAGTAGAATGGAAAAAATTGAATGCAACTACACAAGAACTAGTCTCACATTATCGCTCGAATCAATTTTGCGCAAAGGTTAATCAAACATGGATATCTCGACTCATACGGAGTCCGCTTTGGCCCACAAGTAGTCAAAACGCTTGTCACGACCTGATGCTTCAAAGGATTCTTTCATAGGGAACTTTTCTTAAGGAGATCGTTTAGAAACTTGTATAGAAACTTTCTTAATGAGCACTCGACAAACGCATTTCGAGAACATACACAAAGTCACAGCTGTGGACCTAGTGCATCATCATAACCGATGTCTCTTGCATTTCCCTACAAGTAATTGGATCTCAAACGGAGATGTTTAGTGAAGTAGAATGGAAAAAATCGATATCTGACTCATACGGAGTCCGTTTTGGCTCCACAAAAAGTCAAAACGTTTGTGACGACCATATGCTTCAAAGGATTCTTTGACTGGGAACTTTGGGAGAACTTTTCTTAAGGAGTTCATTCAGAAACTTGTATAGATACTTCATTTATGAGCACTCGACAAACGCATTTCGAGAACATACGCAAAGTCCCAGCTATGGACCTAGTGCATCATCATAACTGAGGTCCTCTTACATTTCCCTACAAGTAATTGGATCTCATATGCAGATGTTTAGTGAAGTAGAATGGAAAAAATTGAATGCAACTACACAATAACTAGTCTCAGAATCGCTGCTTGGAATCAGCTTTTATGCAAAGGTTAATCAAACAAGGATATCTGACTCATACGGAGTCCGTTTTGGCTCCACAAGTAGCCAAAACGTTTCTGACGACCAGATGCTTCAAAGGATTCTTTCATAGGGAACTTTTGGAGAACTTTTCTGAAGGAGTTTTTTTTAGAAATTTGTATAGAAACTTTCTTAATGAGCACTCGACAAACGCATTTCGAGAACATACACAAAGTCCCAGCTATTGACCTAGTGCATCATCATAACCGAGGTCTCTTGCATTTCCCTACTAGTAATTGGATCTCATATGGAGATGTTTAGTGAATTAGAATGGAAAAAATCGAATGCAACTACATAAGAACTAATCAGAATCGCTGCTCGAATCAGCTTTTATGCAAAGGTTAATCAAACATGGATATCTGACTCATACGGAGTCCGTTTAGGTTACAAAAGTAGTCAAAACGTTTGTGACGACCAGATGCCTCAAAGGATTCTGTCATAGGGAATGTTTGGGGAACATTTCTTAAGGAGTTCGTTCAGAAACTTGTATAGAAACTTTCTTAATGAGCACTCGATCAACGCATTTCGAGAATATACACAAAGTCCCAGCTATGGACCTAGTGCATCATCATTACTGAGGAATCTGGCATTTGCCTACAAGTAATTGGGTCTCATATGGAGTTGTTTAGTGAAGTAGAATGGAAAAAATTGAATGCAACTACACAAGAACTAGTCTCAGAATCATCATTCGAATCTGCTTTGCAAAGTGTTAATCAAACATGGATAGCTGACTCATACGGAGTCCGGTTTTGGCTCCACAAGTAGTCAAAACGCTTGTCACGACCTGATGCTTCAAAGGATTCTTTCATAGGAACTTTTCTTAAGGAGTTCGCTTAGAAACTTGTATAGAATCTTTCTTAATGAGCACTCGACAAACGATTTCGAGATCATACACAAAGTCATAGCTATGGACCTAGTGCATCATCATAACCGAGGTCTCTTGCATTTCCCTACAAGTAATTGGATCTCATATGGAGATTTTTAGTGAAGTAGAATGGAAAAATCGAGTACAACTACACAAGAACTAGTCTGTAATTGTCGTTCGGAATCATTTTTGTGCAGTGTTAACTGAAACATGGATATCTGACTCATAGGGAGTCCGTTTTGGTTCCAAAAAAAGTTAAAACGTTTGTGACGACTAGATGCTTCAAAGGATTCTTTCACAGGGAATTTTCGGAGAACGTTTCTTAAGGAGTTCATTCACAAACTTGTATAGATACTTTCTTAACGAGCACTCGACAAACGCATTTCGAGAAGATACGCAAAGTCCCAGCTATGGACCTATTTCATCATCATAACTGAGGTCCTCTTACATTTCCCTACAAGTAATTGGACCTCATATGGAGATGTTTAGTGAAGTAGAATGGAAAAAATTGAATGCAACTACACAAGAACTAGTCTGTTACTGTTATTCGGAATCAGTTTTGTGTAGTGTTAACTGAAACACGGATATTTGACTCATACGGACTCCATTTTAGTTCCACAAGTAGTCAAAACATTTGTGATGACCAGATGCTTCTAAGGATTCCTTCACAGGGATCTTTTGGAGAACTGTTCTTAAGGAGTTCGTTCAGAAACTTGTATAGAAACTTTCTTAATGAGCACTCGACAAATGCATTTCGAGAACATACACAATGTCCCAGCTATGGACCTAGTGCATCATCATAACTGAGGTCTTTTGCATTTCCCTACAAGTAATTGGATCTCATGTGGAGATATTTAGTGAAGTAGAATGGAAAAAATCAAATGAAACTACACAAGAATTAGTCTCAGAATCGCTGCTCGAATTAGTTTTATGAGTGTTAATCAAACATGGATATCCGACTCATACGGAGTCTGTTTTGGCTCCACAAGTAGTCAAAACGTTTGTGAAGACCAGATCCTTCAAAGGATTCTTTCACAGGGAACTTTTGGAGAACTTTTATTAAGGAGTTCGTTCAGAAACTTGTATAGAAACTATCTTAATGAGCACTCGACAAATGCATTTCGATAACATACACAATGTCCCAGCTATGGACCTAGTGCATCATCATAACTGAGGTATCTTGCATTTTCCTACAAGTAATTGGATCTCATATGGAGATTTTTTGTGAAGTAGAATGGAAAAATCGAATGCAATCAGAATAATCTCAAAAATTTAACCAAGTTTTCAATATTAAAATTTTTGCCAAGGGTTTTAATTTTTTTATTTGTGTTGATTTCAGATCTCTTCTTTTAATTTTAAGGTGTCTTTTCCTTGTGGAGCTTTCGAAAACATATTAGACTTCTATGCTCTCTGTATAACATTTTCTTAATCAGTAGATTTATTTATTAAATTACTTCACCCTGAGCTTTATTCATTAAAAATGAACTGTATTAAATTTTTGAGCTCCTTTTGAACTACAACCATTTGATAGAATCACTTAAAATTTCAACCAAAATTTGGAGATTTCATGTGATGCCCCTAGACCACTTTTGTGTGATAATAAAATTATTTCATTGCATATTTTGAGTTTTACACCTGTTTTTCAAATCTGGTCCAGTGGACACTTTTGCACTATAGCCTCATTAAATTTTTCCCTAGAGCCTCCACCAAAATTATGGGATATCAGTAGTAGCATGCCATCCAACTTTATGCAAAAACTTAGTGATGTTCTTTGGGAAATTTGAGTGCATCAACCTCCTTTTCATTCTGGACCAGACTTGTGTTTTCTATCGCAACTCATTATTTCTTGCTCTAGTGACCTTGTGTTTTCTCATGCTTGTAGTCAACCCCAAAAAACCCCTAAGTCCAGGAGCATGCACTCTTTGGAACACTTTTAGTCCATGAAATTATGCCACTCACTCCCCGCCTGTAAGTGAAGTTTTGCAAACCTGCACTAGCAAGTTTCTCCTTTGCAAACCAACTCCACCACCTCTCTTACATCCATAGAGACACTGATCTGGAGATTTTGGCCACCCCAAGTGTTTCCTAGATGCTTTTGGCATTTTGTCAAACACCCTGAGTGCACAGCCAGATTTGGCATGACTTCAAGTTTACATGGTGAACTTGAGCCCCTGGCCCATCCACCATGTCCCTCGATCCCTTGCTAACCCTAGACTAGTTCTCATTTATTGCCACCTCAATCACACCTCTAGGCTGCCCCTGCATTTCGTCGAGCAGGTCCCGGTGTGTTTTGGCGCGCCAGAGCGCATGCTTGGCACCCACATGCGCCGAGCCGCCACACACCTCAAGACTTCAAATCTGGCCAGATCGCCCCACCAAAGACGACGTGTCCCCTTGCACCGCCACACCACCCCGACCAACCTGGCACCCCACAGCGCCACCGTCAGGACGACCGTGGCGGCTAGCTGACAGACGCTTGCAGGCCCCGGCCGTGTCGGTGCCGCCCAAGCCGCCAGCACTTGCCACCTGCCCCTGTGAGCAGTCGTGCTCATCCGCAAGCATGTCCCTAGCGCTGCCGCCGCCATGTCGCCTGTTACAGCATGGCGGTTCGCCGTGGTCCTTATCGCCGCCGCCGGAACCGACCTCCATCACCTATATAAGGAGGCCCCGAGCTCAAACCCGCACGCAGGTAGCCTCACACCATCCTACTCGT
The DNA here is from genome assembly GCA_021605205.1 of Aegilops longissima. Lineage (NCBI taxonomy): Eukaryota > Viridiplantae > Streptophyta > Magnoliopsida > Poales > Poaceae > Aegilops > Aegilops longissima. The sequence goes on along the minus strand of JAHIAM010005485.1, from coordinate 17,972 downwards.
GCCCCCTTAGCCGCAAATTGAAGGGGAGCAGGTCATCTTCAACCTCTCCGGTCAGTTCGCCACCGCTGCCTCCCTGCCCGCTCGGCGCAACCAGGGCCTCCTCTCCAATCCCTTCACCGTAAACCTCTTCCTCCCGTGAACGATTCCTCTACTCAATTTCGATCGAACCACCATGTCCCAAAACCACTTCGCCTCAAGCTTCTCCGCCATGCTCGCTCGCCACGCGATTTCTCCATCCCTCGCTACTCCTGCGACTACCGGGAGGACCGCCTCAGCCTTATGGATCCATCCTCGCCTTCAGAGGCCGCGAGGAGTTGCTGGCCACCGGCGCTGGTCGCCGAGCCCCGCCTGCTCGCCACAGGAGGAAGGAGGCGGGGAGACTAGTCAAACCGACTAGTGGGCCCCTGACCCACTGTTAGTGACACCTCGGCCCACACTGGATAAGTGGAGGCGTAATTTCAAAATACGCCTTCGACGTGGTCAGTAATCGAAACGTTTTTCTGTTTTTTCTGTTTTATTTTAAAATCAGATTTTGACCAGGACTTTGACTGTTCATAACTTTTTAAATACAACTCCAAATGAATTGATTCTTTTTCCTACCTCTCTCAAATATGGTCTAGTTTATTTTAAGATTTATTTGAAAAAAATTCAGACAACTTTTTTGTGCTGTTTTGTTTTTTGTGTGTTAATTCATATATATTCTTTTAAATAGGATTTTTGGAAGATTTCAAGATGTTTTGGATGCACCCCTCTTTCCCATGACCTCAAGGCAAGCATTCTAAACCCTGGTGGAATTTTGTGTGTGTCGCATAGCACGGTGGCAACACCACCCCGACATATACATGTGTCATTTTATGTGAGGATGTGATCCTATTCGTGGGTGCATATTAATGAGTTTATTCTAATGAAGTTGACATGATTTGTGATGGAAATCACCGTCATACGTCTTTCGTGCATACCGGAAGGGAAGACGGAAGGCCTCTGTCTTGGGTAGACACGGTCTTGTCCCTAATCCTCCACCGAGACGGTCGTGTCCGGTATGGCATGAGGGGTATGTCTCGTGATGTTTCCATCTGCTATTTGAAATATATGCATTGGTATGCTAATCATGCAGGAAATATTATAACCTCCTCGAGTCGAATCAGAGATCGAGTCTTGTGCCAAGAACTCCCCATACTTGCTTCAGACTACCACTGCTTTCTACAACAAGTAGGGTACGGTTCAGAAGTTGTCAACCCTTTCCTAGCACACACCGCATGAGAGGCCATGGTGGAAGATATCGAGGCATCCGTAGTCATGCCACCGGTCCGGAGCATGGGTGTTTCGGTTGTAGCCAAGGGGTAGCTCCCAGCTTATGCTGCTGTATAAATTTTGTGATCCCATGTTACGCCGAGGTTGTAGCCTCCCACTTAGAGTTTTGCTTAACAAGTGTCGTGGGTGATTCCGCATACATGTGAGTTAAGCTAGTGTGTGCAAGTTGGGTGTGTTTTCAACAAAAGATCAGAGACGGAATTAGTCCCGATGGACTAAAGGAACTGCTACTCGTGGATAAAGAGTACACCTTTGCAGAGATTAAACCTATTCGAATAGCCGTGTCCATGGTTAAGGATTACAGTCTGGGATAGGTCAAGTGTCGGTCTTAGTGTCCGTCTTCGGAGGTGAAACTGTTAAACCAGAACTGAATTTCACAACTTGTGGATTGGGATAATTATGATTATTATTATTATTGTTGGCTAACCGTGATTTTATTGGTATCATTGAATATCCCTGGGATGGTTCTACCTCCTGGATATTTGTTGTGTCTTTCTTTAAAGCCCTTTATGTGGTGTCGCTCAGACGCCCGACTGTGGCATTTCTTTTAAAGCCCTTTATGTGGTGTCGCTAAGACGCCCGACTGTGGCATTTCTTTTAAAGCCCTTTATGTGGTGTCGCTAAGACGCCCGAATGTGGCATTTCTTTTAAAGCCCTTTATGTGGTGTCGCTAAGATGCCCGATTGTGGCATTTATTTTAAAGCCCTTTATGTGGTGTCGCTAAGACGCCCGAATGTGGCATTTCTTTTAAAGCCCTTTATGTGGTGTCGCTAAGACGCCCGACTATGGCATTTCTTTTAAAGCCCTTTATGTGGTGTCGCTAAGACGCCCGACTATGGCATTTCTTTTAAAAGCCCTTTATGTGGTGTCGCTAAGACGCCCGACTGTGGCATTTCTTTTAAAGCCCTTTATGCGGTGTCGCTAAGACGCCCGACTGTGGCATTTCTTTAAATCCCTTTATGCGGTGTCGCTCAGACGCCCGATTGTGGCTATTCTTTTGAAGTTCTTTATGTTATGTATTTTATAATTTTAATACTACCATATTATTGCACATTCACAAATAACATACTTGCACGCATCAGAGTTTATTTATCTTTTGTGACTGACCTCATGAGCATAAGATACTTTCGGCATATTATTGTTATATCATACCTGTTCATAATGTTTATGAAGTACATTCAAAGTACTCACCGGCTTGTCCCTCGCTATTGTCTTGGCCAGATTTCTTGCTTGGAGAGGAGCATTGCGATGACAGCCCCGGAACCTAAGCAACAGAGACCGCAGCCTCGCGAAGATAGGAGTTAACCTGGTCAGCTGTTCCCGTGGGAAATGGAGTTCCATGGACACTGATGATCCACAAATCGCTTCCGCCATCAACCTTTAGAAACCTTTTGTTGTACCCACAAAATGTAATGGTCTTGTACTAAATATATTGTTTTTTTTTGCTTGGATTTTCAGATCAAGTTGGTGCCTTATCACCAACAGCTATCCCGGGCTGGTAAGCACAAGGGCCATTTTTCTGGGATTAACACCGAGAATCGGTCGCCACAAAGAATTACACAAGAACTAGTATGAATCGCTGCTCGAATCAGCTTTTATGCAAAGGTTAATCAAACATGGATATCTGACTCATAATGAGTCCGTTTTGGTTCCACAATATTCGAAACATTTGTGACAACAAGATGCTTGAAAGGATTCTGTCATAGGGAACATTTGGGGAACTTTTCTTAAGGAGTTCGTTCAGAAACTTGTATAGAAACTTTCTTAATGAGCACTCGACAAACGCATTTCGAGAACATACACAAAGTCCCAGCTATTGACCTAGTGCATCATCATAACTGAGGTCTCTTGCATTTCCCTACTAGTAATTGGATATCATATGGAGATGTTTAGTGAATTAGAATGGAAAAATCGAATGCAACTACACAAGAACTAGTCTCAGAATCGCTGCTCGAATCAGTTTTGCCCAAAGGTTAATCAAACATGGATATCTCGACTCATACAGAGTCCATTTTGGCTCCACAAGTAGTCAAAACGCTTGTGACGCACCAGATGCTTTAAAGGATTCTTTCACAGGAACTTTTGGAGAATTTTTTAAGGAGTTTGTTCGAAACTTGTATGTAAAACTTTCTTAAAGCACTCGACAAATGCAATTCGAGAACATACACAAAGTCCCAGCTATAGACCTAGTGCATCATCATAACTAAGGTCACTTGCATTTCCTACTAGTAATTGGATCTTATATGGAGATGTTTAGTGAAGTAGAATGGAAAAATTGAATGCAACTACACAAGAACTTGTCTCAGAATCGCTGCTCGAATCAGTTTTATGCAAAGGTTAATTGAAACATGGATATCTAACTCATACGGAGTCCGTTTTGGCTCCACAAGTAGTAAAATTGTTTTTGACGACCAGATGCTACAAAGTATTATTTAATAGGGAACTTTTGGAGAACTTTCCTTAAGGAGTTCGTTCAGAAATTTGTATAGAAACTTTCTTAATAAGCAATCGACAAACGAATTTCGAGAACATACACAAAGTCCCACCTATGGACCTAGTGCATCATCATAACCGAGGTCTCTTGCATTTCCCTACAAGTAATTGGATCTCATATGGAGATGTTTAGTGAAGTAGAATGTAAAAAATCGAATAGAACTACACAAGAACTAGTCTGTAATTGTCGTTCGGAATCATTTTTGTCCAGTGTTAACTTAAACATGGATATCTGACTCATACGGAGTCCGTTTTGGCTCCAGAAAAAGTCAAAACGTTTGTGACGACCATATGCTTCAAAGGATTCTTTCACTGGGAACTTTGGGAGAACTTTTCTTAAGTAGTTCCTTCAGAAACTTGTATAGATACTTCCTTTATGAGCACTAGACAAACGCATTTCGAGAACATACGCGAAGTCCCAGCTATGGACCTAGTGCATCATCATAACTGAGGTCTCTTGCATTTTCCTGCAAGTAATTGGACCTCATATGGAGATGTTTAGTGAAGTAGAATGGAAAAAATTGATTGCAACTACACAATAACTAGTCTCAGAATCGCTGCTTGGAATCAGCTTTATGCAGGGTTAATCAAACAAGGATATCTGACTCATACGGAGTCCGTTTTGGCTCCACAAGTAGCCAAAACGTTTGTGACGACCAGATGCTTCAAAGGATTCTTTCACAGGGAATTTTTGGAGAACTTTTCTGAAGGAGTTTTTTTTAGAAATTTGTATAGAAACTTTCTTAATGAGCACTCGACAAACGCATTTCGAGAACATACACAAAGTCCCAGCTATTGACCTAGTGCATCATCATAACTGAGGTCTCTTGCATTTCCCTACTAGTAATTGGATCTCATATGGAGACGTTTAGTGAATTAGAATGGAAAAAATCGAATGCAACTACATAAGAACTAGTCTCAGAATCGCTATTCGAATCAATTTTATGCAGGTTAATCAAACATGGATATCCGACTCATACGGAGTCCGTTTAGGTTCCACAAGTAGTCAAAACGTTTGTGACGACCAGATGCCTCAAAGGATTCTGTCATAGGGAACGTTTGGGGAACTTTTCTTAAGGAGTTCGTTCAGAAACTTGTATAGAAAGTTTCTTAATGAGCACTCGATCAACGTATTTCGAGAATATACACAAAGTCCCAGCTATGGACCTAGTGCATCATCATAACTGAGGACTCTGGCATTTGCCTACAAGTAATTGGGTCTCATATGGAGATGTTTAGTGAAGTAGAATGGAAAAATTGAATGCAACTACACAAGAACTAGTCTATAACTATCGCTCGAATCAGCTTTATGCAAAGGTTAATCAAACATGGATATCTGACTCATACGGAGTCCGTTTTGGCTCCATAAGTAGTCAAAATGTTTGTCACGACCTGATGCTTCAAAGGATTCTTTCATAGGGAACTTTTCTTAAGGAGTTCATTTAGAAACTTGTATAGAAACTTTCTTAATGAGCACTCGACAAACGCATTTCGAGATCATACACAAAGTCATAGCTATGGACCTAGTGCATCATCATAACCGAGGTCTCTTGCATTTCCCTACAAGTAATTGGATCTCATATGGAGATGTTTAGTGAAGTAGAATGAAAAAATCGAATGAAACTACACAAGAACTAGTCTCAGAATCGCTGCTCGAATCAGTTTTATGAGTGTTAATCAAACATGGATATCTCGACTATACGGAGTCTGTTTTTGGCTCCACAAGTATTCAAAACGTTTGTGACGATCAGATGCTTCAAAGGATTCTTTCACAGGGAACTTTTGGAGAACTTTTATTAAGGAGTTCGTTCAGAAACTTGTATAGAAACTATCTTAATGAGCACTCGACAAATGCATTTCGAGAACATACACAATGTGCCAGCTATGGACCTAGTGCATCATCATAACTGAGGTATCTTGCATTTGCCTACAAGTAATTGGATCTCATATGGAGATGTTTAGTGAATTAGAATGGAAAAAATCGAATGCAACTACACAAGAACTAGTCTGTAAGTGTCGCTCGAATCAGCTTTATGCAAAGGTTAATCAAACATGGATATCTGACTCATACGGAGTCCGTTTAGGTTCCACAAGTAGTCAAAACATTTGTGACGACCAGATGCCTCAAAGGATTCTGTCATAGGGAACATTTGGGGAACTTTTCTTAAGGAGTTCGTTCATAAACTTGTATAGAAACTTTCTTAATGAGCACTGACAAACGATTTCGAGAATATACACAAAGTCCCAGCTATGGACCTAGTGCATCATCATAACTGAGGTCTCTTGCATTTCCCTACTATTAATTGGATCTCATATGGAGATTTTCAGTGAATTAGAATGGAAAAAATTGAATGCAACTACACAAGAACTAGTCTATAATCTGCTGCTCAGAATCAGTTTTGCACAAAGGTTAATCAAACATGGATATCTGACTCATACAGAGTCCATTTTGGCTCCACAAGTAGTCAAAACGCTTGTGACGACTAGATGCTTTAAAGGATTCTTTCATAGGGAACTTTTCTTAAGGAGTTCGTTTAGAAACTTGTATAGAAACTTTCTTAATGAGCACTCGACAAACGCATTTCGAGATTACACACAAAGTCATAGCTATGGACCTAGTGCATCATCATAACCGAGGTCTCTTGCATTTCCCTACAAGTAATTGGATCTCATATGGAGATGTTTAGTGAAGTAGAATGGAAAAAATCGAATGAAACTACACAAGAACTAGTCTAGAATCGCTGCTCCGAATCAGCTTTTATGCAGTGTTAATCAAACATGGATATCTCGACTCATACGGAGTCTGCTTTGGCTCCACAAGTAGTCAAAACGTTTTGTGACGATCAGATGCTTCAAAGGATTTTTTCATAGGAACTTTTGGAGAACTTTTATTAAGGAGTTCGTTCAGAAACTTGTATAGAAACTATCTTAATGAGCACTCGACAAATGCATTTCGAGAACATACACAATGTGCCAGCTATGGACCTAGTGCATCATCATAACTGAGGTATCTTGCATTTGCCTACAAGTAATTGGATCTCATATGCAGATGTTTTGTGAAGTAGAATGGAAAAAATCGAATGCAACTACACAAGAACTAGTCTGTAAGTGTCGCTCGAATCAGCTTTTATGCAAAGGTTAATCAAACATGGATATCTCGACTCATATGGAGTCCGCTTTGGTTCCACAATATTCGAAACATTTGTGACGACCAGATGCTTGAAAGGATTCTGTCATAAGGAACATTTGGGGAACTTTTCTTAAGGAGTTCGTTCAGAAACTTGTATAGAAACTTTCTTAATGAGCACTCGACAAACGCATTTCGAGAACATACACAAAGTCCCAGCTATTGACCTAGTGCATCATCATAACTGAGGTCTCTTGCATTTCCTACTATTAATTGGATCTCATATGGAGATTTTTAGTGAATTAGAATGGAAAAATTGAATGCAACTACATAAGAACTAGTCTCAGAATCGCTGCTCGAATCGCTTTGCACAAGGTTAATCGAAACATGGATATCTGACTCATACAGAGTCCATTTTGGCTCCACAAGTAGTCAAAACAATTGTGACGACTAGATGCTTTAAAGGATTCTTTCACAGGGAACTTTTGGAGAACTTTTTTTAAGGAGTTCGTTCAGAAACTTGTACATAAATTTCTTAAAGCACTCGACAAATACATTTCGAGAACATACACAAAGTCCCAGCTATAGACCTCGTGCATCATCATAACTAAGGTCTCTTGCATTTCCCTACTAGTAATTGGATCTCATATGGAGATGTTTAGTGAATTAGAATGGAAAAAGTCGAATGCAACTACACTTGAAATAGTCTCAGAATCGCTGCTCGAATTAGTTTTATGAGTGTTAATCAAACATGGATATCTGACTCATACGGAGTCCATTTTGGCTCCACAAGTAGTCAAAACGTTTGTGACAACTAGATGCTTCAAAGGATTCTTTCACAGGGAACTTTTTTAAGGAGTTCGTTCAGAAACTTGTATAGAAACTTTCTTAAAGCACTCGACAAATGCATTTCGAGAACATACACAAAGTCCCAGCTATAGACCTAGTGAATCATTTTTGTGCAGTGTTAACTGGAAGATGGATATCTGACTCATACGTAGTCCGCCTTGGCTCCACAAGAAGTCAAAACGTTTATGACGACCATATGCTTCAAAGGATTCTTTCACAGGGAACTTTGGGAGAACTTTCCTTAAGGAGTTCATTCGGAAACTTGTATAGATACTTTCTTAATGAGCACTCGACAAACGCATTTCGAGAACATATACACAGTCCCAGGTATGGACCTAGTGCATCATCATAACTGAGGTCCTATTGCATTTCATACAAGTAATTGGACCTGATGTGGAGATGTTTAGTGAAGTAGAATGGAAAAAATCAAATGCAACTACACAATAACTAGTTTGTAACTGTCGTTCGGAATCAGTTTTGCGTAGTGTTAAATGAAACATGGATATCTGGCTCATACGGAGTCTGCTTTTGGCTCGCAAGTAGCCAAAACATTTGTGACGCACCAGATGCTTCAAAGGATTCTTTCACAGGAACTTTTGGAGAACTTTTATTAAGAGTTTTTTAGAAATTTGTATAGAAACTTTCTTAATGAGCACTCAACAAACGATTTCGAGAACATACACAAAGTCCCAGCTATGGACCTATTGCATCATCATAATCGAGGTCTCTTGCATTTTCCTACTAGTAATTGGATCTCATGTGGAGATGTTTAGTGAATTAGAATGGAAAAAATCGAATGCAACTACACAAGAACTAGTCTGTAAGTGTCGTTCGGAATCAGTTTTGAGCAGTGTTAACTGAAACATGGATATCTGACAGATACATAGTTCATTTTGGTTCCACAATATTCAAAACATTTGTGACGACCATATGCTTCAAAGGATTCTGTCATAGGGAACATTTGGGGAACTTTTCTTAAGGAGTTCGTTCATAAAGTTGTATAGAAACTTTCTTAATGAGCACTCGACAAACGCATTTCGAGAACATACACAAAGTTCCAGCTATTAACCTAGTGCATCATCATAACTGATGTCTCTTGCATTTCCCTACAAGTAATTGGACCTCATATGTAGATTTTTAGTGAAGTAGAATGGAAAGAATTGAATGCAACTACACAAGAACTAGTCTATAATCGCTGCTCGAATCAGCTTTTATGCAGGTTAATCTAAACAGGGATTTCTGACTCATACGGAGTCCGTTTTGGCTCCATAAGTAGTCAAATTGTTTGTGACGACCAGATGCTACAAAGGATTCTTTCATAGGGAACTTTTGGAGAACTTTCCTTAAGGAGTTCGTTAAGAAATTTTTATAGAAACTTTCTTAATGAGCACTCGACAAAAGAATTTCGAGAACATACAGAAAGTCCCACCTATGGACCTAGTGCATTATCATAACCGAGGTCTCTTGCATTTTACTACAAGTAATTGGATCTCATATGGATATGTTTAGTGAAGTAAATGGAAAATCGAATGCAACTACACAAGAACTAGTCTCAGAATCGCTGCTCAAATCAGTTTTATGCAGGTTAATCAAACATGGATATCTGACTCATACGGAGTCCGTTTTGCTTCCTCAAGTAGTCAAAACATTTGTGAAGACCAGATGCTTCAAAGATTCTGTCATAGGGAACGTTTGGGGAACTTTTCTTAAGGAGTTCATTGAGAAACTTTTATAGAAACTTTCTTAATGAGCACTCGATCAACGCATTTCGAGAATATACACAAAGTCCCAGCTATGGACCTAGTGCATCATCATAACTGAGGTCTCTTGTATTTTCCTGCAAGTAATTAGATCTCATATGGAGATGTTTAGTGAAGTAGAATGGAAAATTGAATGCAACTACACAAAACTAGTCTGAATTATCGCTCGAATCAGCTTTATGAGTGTTAATCAAACATGGATATCTCGACTAATACGGAGTCCGCTTTTGGCTCCACAAGTAGTCAAAACGTTTGTCACGACCTGATGCTTCAAAGGATTCTTTCATAGGGAACTTTTCTTAAGGAGTTCGTTTAGAAACTTGTATAGAAACTTTCTTAATGAGCACTCGACAAACGCATTTCGAGAACATATACAAAGTCCCTGCTATGGACCAAGTGCATCATCATAACTGAGGTCCTCTTGCATTTCCCTACAAGTAGTTGGACCTCATATGGAGATGTTTAGTGAAGTAGAATGGAAAAAATCGAATGAAACTACACAATAACTAGTCTATAACTGTCGTTCGAAATCAGTTTTGCGCAGTGTTAACTGAAACACGGATATCTGACTCATAGGGAGTCCATTTTGGCTCCACAAGTAGTAAAAATATTTGTGACGACTAGATGCTTCAAAGGTTTCTTTAACATGGAACTTTTGGAGAATTTTGTTAAGGAGTTCGTTCAGAAACTTGTATAGAAACTTTCTAAATGAGCACTCGACAAATGCATTTCGAGAACATACACAAAGTCCCAGCTATGGACTTAGTGCATCGTCATAACTGAGGTCTCTTGCATTTCCCTCTAAGTAATTGGATCTCATATGGAGATGTTTAGTGAAGTAGAATGGAAAAAATTGAATGCAAATACACAAGAACTAGTCTATAATCTGCTGCTCGAATCGCTTTATGCAAAGTTAATCAAACATGGATATCTCGACTCATACGGAGTCCGCTTTTGGCTCCACAAGTAGTCAAATTGTTTGTGACGCACCAGATGCTTCAAAGGATTCTTTCATAGGAACTTTTGGAGAACTTTTCTTAAGGAGTTCGTTCAGAAACTTGTATAGAAACTTTCTTAATGAGCACTGACAAACAATTTTGAGAACATACACAAAGTCCCACCTATGGACCTAGTGCATTATCATAACCGAGGTCTCTTGAATTTTACTACAAGTAATTGGATCTCATATGGAGATGTTTAGTGAAGTAGAATCGAAAAAATCGAATGCAACTACACAAGAACTAGTCTCAGAATCGCTGCTTGGAATCAGCTTTATGCATTTTAATCAAACATGGATATCTGACTCATACGGAGTCCGTTTTTGTTCCACAAGTAGTCAAAACATTTTTGACGACCAGATGCTTCAAAGATTCTGTCATAGGGAACGTTTGGGGAACTTTTCTTAAGGAGTTTGTTCAGAAACTTTTTTAAAAACTTTCTTAATGAGCACTCGATCAACGCATTTCGAGAATATACACAAAGTCCCAGCTATGGACCTAGTGCATCATCATAACTGAGGTCTCTTGCATTTTTCTCCAAGTAATTAGATCTCATATGGAGATGTTTAGTGAAGTAGAATGGAAAAAATTGAATGCAACTACACAAGAACTAGTCTCAGAATCATCGCTCGAATCAGCTTTTATGCAAAGGTTAATCAAACATGGATATCCGACTCATACGGAGTCCGCTTTTGGCTCCACAAGTAGTCAAAACGCTTGTCACGCACTCAATGCTTCAAAGGATTCTTTCATTGGGAACTTTTCTTAAGGAGTTCGTTTAGAAACTTGTATAGAAACTTTCTTAATGAGCACTCGACAAACGCATTTCGAGAACATACAAAAAGTCACAGCTATGGACCTAGTGCATCATCATAAACTAGGTCTCTTGCATTTCCCTACAAGTAATTGGATCTCATATGGAGATGTTTAGTGAAGTAGAATGGAAAAATCAAATGCAACTACACAAGAACTAGTCTCATATTGTCGCTCGAATCATTTTGTGCAAGGTTAATCAAACATGGATATCTCGACTCATAGGAGTCCGCTTTGGCTCCACAAGAAGTCAAAACGTTTGTGACGCACCAGATGCTTCAAAGGATTCTTTCACAGGAACTTTGGAGAACTTTTCTTATGGAGTTTATTCAGAAACTTGTATAGAAACTTTCTTAATGAGCACTCGACAAACGATTTCGAGAACATATACAAAGTCCCAACTATGGACCTAGTGCATAATCATAACTGAGGTCCTCTTGCATTTCCCTACAAGTAATTGGACCTCATATGGAGATGTTTAGTGAAGTAGAACGGAAAAAATCGAATGCAAAACACGGATATCTGACTCATACACGGACTGCTTTTGCTGCACAAGTAAACAAAATATCTGACGCATACAGATGCTTCAAAGGATTTCAAAGGATTCTTCACAGGAACTTTTGGAGAACTTTTCTTAAGGAGTTCGTTCAGAAACTTGTATAGAAACTTTCTTAATGAGCACTCAACAAACGCATTTCGAGAACATACACAAAGTCCCAGCTATGGACCTAGTGCATCATCAAAACTAAGGTCCTCTTGCATTTTCCTACAAGTAATTGGATCTTATATGGAGATGTTTAGTTAAGTAGAATGGAAAAAATCACATGCAGCTCCACAAGAACTAGTCTCAGAAGTGTCGCTCGAATCAATTTTATGCAAAGGTTAATCAAACATGGATATCTGACTCATACGGAGTCCGTTTTGGCTCCACAAGTAGTCAAAACGTTTGTGGCGACTAGATGCTTCAAAGGATTCTTTCAAAGGAAACTTTTGGAGAAGTTTTCTTAAGGAGTTCGTTCAGAAACTTGTATGGAAACTTTTTTAATGAGCACTCGACAAACGCATTTCGAGAACATACACTAAGTCCTAGCTATGGACCTAGTGCATCATAAAAACGAGGTGTCTTGCATTTCCTTACAAGTAATTGGATCTCATATGGAGATGTTTAGTGAAGTAGAATGGAAAAATCGAATGCAACTACACAAGAACTAGTCTCAGAATCGCTGCTCGAATCAGCTTTATGCAAAGGTTAATCAAACATGGATATCTCGACTCATACGGAGTCCGCTTTTGGCTCCACAAGTAGTCAAAATGTTTTTGACGACCAGATGCTTCAAAGGATTCTTTCATAGGGAACTTTTGGAGAAGTTTTCTTAAGGAGTTCGTTCGAAACTTGTATAGAAACTTTCTTAATGAGCACTCGACAAACGATTTCGAGAACATACACAAAGTCCCAGCTATGGACCTAGTGCATCATCATAACCGAGGTCTCTTGCATTTTTCTACAAGTAATTGGATCTCATATGGAGATGTTTAGTGAAGTAGAATGGAAAAATCGAATGCAACTACACAAGAACTAGTCTCAGAATCGCTGCTCGAATCAGCTTTTGCCCATGAAGGTTAATCAAACATGGATATCCGACTCATACGGAGTCCGCTTTTGGCTCCACAAGTAGTCAAAACGCTTGTGACGCACTATATGCTTCAAAGGATTCTTTCATTGGGAACTTTTGGAGAACTTTTCTTAAGGAGTTTATTCAGAAACTTGTATAGAAACTTTCTTAATGAGCACTCGACAAACGATTTCGAGAACATACACAAAGTCCCAGCTATGGACCTAGTGCATCATCATAACCGAGGTCTCTTGCATTTCCTACAAGTAATTGGATCTCATATGGAGATGTTTAGTGAAGTAGAATGGAAAAATCGAATGCAACTACACAAGAACTAGTCTATAATCGCTGCTCAAATCAGTTTTATGCAAAGGTTAATCAAACATGGATATCTGACTCATACGGAGTCCGCTTTTGGCTCCACAAGTAGTCAAAACGCTTGTGACGCACCAGATGCTTCAAAGGATTCTTTCACAGGAACTTTTGGAGAACTTTTCTTAAGGAGTTCGCTCAGAAACTTGTATAGAAACTTTCTTAATGAGCACTCGACAAACGATTTCGAGAACATACACAAAGTCCCAGCTATGGACCTAGTGCATCATCATAACCGAGGTCTCTTGCATTTCCTACAAGTAATTGGATCTCATATGGAGATGTTTAGTGAAGTAGAATGGAAAAATCAATGCAACTACACAAGAACTAGTCTCAGAATCGTCGCTCGAATAAGTTTTGCAGTTGTTAATCAAACATGGATATCTCGACTATACGGAGTCCGCTTTTGCTCTACAAGTAGTAAAACGCTTGTGACGACCAGATGCTTCAAAGGATTCTTTCATAGGAACTTTTGGAGAAGTTTTCTTAAGGAGTTCGCTCAGAAACTTGTATAGAAACTTTCTTAATGAGCACTCGACAAACGATTTCGAGAACATACACAAAGTCCCAGCTATGGACCTAGTGCATCATCATAACTGAGGTCTCTTGCATTTCCTACAAGTAATTGGATCTCATATGGAGATGTTTAGTGAAGTAGAATGGAAAAATCAAATGCAACTACACAAGAACTAGTCTCAGAATCGCTGCTCGAATCAGCTTTTGCAAAGGTTAATCAAACATGGATATCTGACTCAGACAGAGTCCGTTTTGGCTCCACAAGTAGTCAAAACGTTTGTGACGACCAGATTCTTCAAAGGATTCTTTCATAGGGAACTTTTGGAGAACTTTTCTTAAGGAGTTCATTCAGAAACTTGTATAGAAACTTTCTTAATGAGCACTCGACAAACGCATTTCGAGAACATACACAAAGTCCCAGCTATGGACCTAGTGCATCATCATAACTGAGGTCTCTTGCATTTCCTTACAAGTAATTGGATCTCATATGGAGATGTTTAGTGAGGTAGAATGGAAAAAAATCGAATGCAACTACACAAGAACTAGTCTCAGAATCGCTGCTCGAATCAGCTTTATGCAAAGGTTAATCAAACATGGATATCTCGACTCATACGGAGTCCGCTTTTGGCTCCACAAGTAGTCAAAACGCTTGTGACGACCAGATGCTTCAAAGGATTCTTTCATAGGAACTTTGGAGAACTTTTCTAAGGAGTTCGCTCAGAAACTTGTATAGAAACTTTCTTAATGAGCACTCGACAAACGCATTTCGAGAACATACACAAAGTCCCAGCTATGGACCTAGTGCATCATCATAACCGAGGTCTCTTGCATTTCCTACAAGTAATTGGATCTCATATGGAGATGTTTAGTGAAGTAGAATGGAAAAATCGAATGCAACTACACAAGAACTAGTCTCAGAATCGCTGCTCGAATCAGCTTTTGCGCAGTGGTTAATCAAACATGGATATCTCGACTCATACGGAGTCCGTTTTGGCTCCACAAGTAGTCAAAACTTTTGTGACAACCATATTCTTCAAAGGATACTTTCATAGGGAACTTTTGGAGAACTTTTCTTAAGGAGTTCGTTCAGAAACTTGTCTAGAAACTTTCTTAATGAGCACTCAACAAACGTGATTTCGAGAACATACACAAAGTCCCAGCTATGGACCTAGTGCATCATCATAACCGAGGTCTCTTGCATTTCCCTACTAGTAATTGGATCTCATATGGAGATGTTTAGTGAAGTAGAATGGAAAAATCGAATGCAACTACACAAGAACTAGTCTCAGAATCGCTGCTCGAATCAGCTTTTGCAAATGTTAATCAAACATGGATATCTCGACTCATACGGAGTCCGCTTTGGCTCCACAAGTAGTCAAAACGCTTGTGACGCACCAGATGCTTCAAAGGATTCTTTCACAGGAACTTTTGGAGAACTTTTCTTAAGGAGTTAGTTTAGAAACTTGTATAGAAACTTTCTTAATGAGCACTCGACAAACGATTTCGAGAACATACACAAAGTCCCAGCTATGGACCTAGTGCATCATCAAACTAAGATCTCTTGCATTTCCTACAAGTAATTGGATCTCATATGGAGATGTTTAGTGAAGTAGAATGGAAAAATCGAATGCAACTACACAAGAACTAGTCTAGAATCGTCGCTCGAATCAATTTTGCAAAGGTTAATCAAACATGGATATCTGACTCATATGGAGTCCGTTTTGGCTCCACAAGTAGTCAAAACGTTTGTGGCGACCAGATGCTTCAAAGTATTCTTTCAAAGGAAACTTTTGGAGAAGTTTTCTTAAGGAGTTCATTCAGAAACTTGTATAGAAACTTTTTTATTGAGCACTCGACAAACGCATTTCGAGAACATACTCTAAGTCCCAGCTATGGACCTAGTGCATCATCACAACTGAGGTGTCTTGCATTTCCTTACAAGTAATTGGATCTCATATGGAGATGTTTAGTGAACTAGAATGGAAAAAATCAAATGCAACTACACAAGAACTAGTCTCAGAATCGCTGCTCGAATCGCTTTATGCAAAGGTTAATCAAACATGGATATCCGACTCATATGGAGTCCGCTTTTGGCTCCACAAGTAGTCAAAACGCTTGTGACGACCAGATGCTTCAAAGGATTCTTTCATAGGAACTTTTGGAGAAGTTTTCTTGAGGAGTTCGTTCAGAAACTTGTATAGAAACTTTCTTAATGAGCACTCGACAAACGCATTTCGAGAACATACACAAAGTACCAGCTATGGACCTAGTGCATCATCATAACTGAGGTCTCTTGCATTTCCTAACAAGTAATTGGATCTCATATGGAGATGTTTAGTGAAGTAGAATGGAAAAATCAAATGCAACTACACAAGAACTAGTCTCAGAATCGCTGCTCGAATCAGTTTTGCGCAGGTTAATCAAACATGGATATCTCGACTCATACGGAGTCCGCTAGTCAAAAAACTTTTGTGACGCACCATATTCTTCAAAGGATACTTTCATAGGGAACTTTTGGAGAACTTTTCTTAAGGAGTTCATTCAGAAACTTGTATAGAAACTTTCTTAATGAGCACTCAACAAACGATTTCGAGAACATACACAAAGTCCCAGCTATGGACCTAGTGCATCATCATAACCGAGGTCTCTTGCATTTCCTACAAGTAATTGGATCTCATATGGAGATGTTTAGTGAAGTAGAATGGAAAAATCAAATGCAACTACACAAGAACTAGTCTCAGAATCGCTGCTCGAATCAGCTTTATGCAGTGTTAATCAAACATGGATATCTGACTATACGGAGTCCGTTTTGGCTCCACAAGTAGTCAAAACGCTTGTGACGACCTGATGCTTAAAAGGATTATTTCACAGGAACTTTTGGAGAACTTTTCTTATTGAGTTCGCCTGTAAACTTGTATAGAAACTTTCTTAATGAGCACTCGACAAACGATTTCGAGAACATACACAAAGTCCCAGCTATGGACCTAGTGCATCATCATAACTGAGAACTCTTGCATTTTCCTACAAGTAATTGGATCTCATATGGAGATGTTTAGTGAAGTAGAATGGAAAAATCGAATGCAACTACACAAGAACTAGTCTCAGAATCGCTGCTTGGAATCAGTTTTATGCAAAGGTTAATCAAACATGGATATCTCGACTCATACGGAGTCCGTTTTGGCTCCACAAGTAGTCA
The DNA here is from genome assembly GCA_021605205.1 of Aegilops longissima. Lineage (NCBI taxonomy): Eukaryota > Viridiplantae > Streptophyta > Magnoliopsida > Poales > Poaceae > Aegilops > Aegilops longissima. The sequence continues at coordinate 924 of JAHIAM010005485.1, read as the reverse complement.
AAACGTTTGTGGAGACCAGATGCTTCAAAGGATTCTTTCAAAGGAAACTTTTGGAGAACTTTTCTTAAGGAGTTCATTCAGAAACTTGTATAGAAACTTTTTTAATGAGCACTCGACAAACGATTTCGAGAACATACACAAAGTCCCAGCTATGGACCTAGTGCATCATCATAACCGAGGTCTCTTGCATTTCACAAGTAATTGGATCTCATATGGAGATGTTTAGTGAAGTAGAATGGAAAAATCAAATGCAACTACACAAGAACTAGTCTCAGAATCGTCGCTCGAATCGCTTTTATGCAAAGGTTAATCAAACATGGATATCTGACTATACGGAGTCCGCTTTGGCTCCAGAAGTTGTAAAACCGCTTGTGACGACCAGATGCTACAAAGGATTCTTTCATAGCGAACTTTTGGAGAAGTTTTCTTGAGGAGTTCGTTCAGAAACTTGTATAGAAACTTTCTTAATGAGCACTCGACAAACGATTTCGAGAACATACACAAAGTCCCAGCTATGGACCTAGTGCATCATCATAACCGAGGTCTCTTGCATTTCCCTACAAGTAATTGGATCTCATATGGAGATGTTTAGTGAAGTAGAATGGAAAAATCAAATGCAACTACACAAGAACTAGTCTCAGAATCGCTGCTCGAATCAGCTTTATGCAAAGGTTAATCAAACATGGATATCTGACTCATACGGAGTCCGTTTTGGCTCCACAAGTAGTCAAAACTTTTGTGACGACCATATTCTTCAAAGGATACTTTCATAGGGAACTTTTGGAGAACTTTTCTTAAGGAGTTCATTCAGAAACTTGTATAGAAACTTTCTTAATGAGCACTCAACAAACGATTTCGAGAACATACACAAAGTCCCAGCTATGGACCTAGTGCATCATCATAACCGAGGTCTCTTGCATTTCC
>JAHIAM010005484.1:0-65858 GCA_021605205.1 Aegilops longissima | reverse complement strand
GGCATCGGGGCTGTCGGGATCCGGATCCTTGGGATCCGTGGATCTCCGCGAGGTCCGTTTGTGGGCGAGGGGAAGACGACGGGTGGGGGTCCACGGTCGATGAGGAGAGAGGGGAAGGTTGGGCGGTGGCGGATCCTAGGGATTCGGGCGAGGGGCGGTGAGTCTGTTGGCTGGCTCTCTGTGGGCTGGCCTCGTGGGCTGGCTTGGCTGGGCAGTCTTGTGAGGTGGCCGAGGGGCGGGCACTGGCTGGGCTGGGTGGCTTTGGTGGCGCCTCAAAAGGTTTTTCCTTTATTTTTTAATAAAACCAAAAACAAAATAAAACCTAACCTAATAATATTTTATATAGGGTATATATATACCAAAATGATCAGGGGAATATTCCCTTTCATTTGAACATTTTTCCAAAGCCAAAATCCAAACTTTATGAAAATCCATTTTTTTCAAATTCAAATAAAATTTCAGATTTGAATCCAATTCTTTTGGCATTGTTTCCTCTGATATTTTTGGAGTGTCATGTTTGCTCCTCTCATACTTTTGATCAAGTATTTATCAGACTTGGTTTTTTGGAATTGTTTCCCACATGCCAAAGTTTGGAATTCAAATTTCAAATTCAAAACTCTCTGAAACTTCAAATGGAATTCAAATTCAAACAGGATGCATAGGATGCTTATCTATAATTGTAAAACATTCCAAATAGGGAAATTTGGGATGTTACAAACCTACCCACCTTAAGATGAATCTAGCCCTCGAGATTCGGGTTAACTAACAAATAGGTGCGGATGGTCTCGACGAAGGTCTTCTTGGCGTTCCTGTGTGGCTTCTTCCTCGGTGTGGTGACTCCACAAAGACCTTGCAAAACTTGATGACTTTGCTGCGGGTGACTCTGCTTGCAGTCTCGAGAATTTTGACGGGTTTCTCCTTGTAAGTCAAATCACTGTCAAGCTGTATGGCCTCTAGGGGCACTGTGTCTCTCAACGGAACATCGGCCATGTCGGCATGACACTTCTTCAAGCGAGAAACGTGGAAAACATCATGAACTCCGGACAATCCTTCCGCAATTCCAACTTGTATGCAACTTCTCCACGACGTTCGAGGATTTTGTAGGGCCAATGAATCGGGTGCTAACTTTCCTTGACTCCAAACCTCTTGATTCCACGAAGTGAGACACACGAAGGTATGCTCGGTCTCCCACTTCGTAAGTCACCTCCTTGCGCTTCTTGTCGGCATAACTCTTACATCATGATCGGGCTATCTTGAGCCGGTCTCGAATCAGCTTGACTTTCTCTTCGGAATCCTTGATAAGATCGGAACCGAAAAGTGATCGATCTCCAACACTATCCCACAGCAATGGTGTTCTGCACCTCCTTCCGTATAGAGCTTCGAAAGGTGCCATCTTCAAACTGGATTGATAACTGTTGTTGTACGAGAACTCTGCGTAAGGCAAATTGTCATCCCAGCTAGACCCATAGTCTAGCACACAAGCTCTCAACATGTCCTCCAGAATCTGATTGACTCTCTCGGTCTGCCCATCTGTCTGCGGATGAAAGGCTGTACTGAATTCCAGCCTCGTACCCAAAGTTTCATGCAATTGCTTCCAAAACTTTGAGGTAAACTGCGTTCCTCTATCTGACACGATTTTCCTCGGAACTCCATGCAGACATACGATCCTGGTCATGTATATCTTGGCCAACTTGGCACTGGTATAGGTAGTCTTCACGGGAATGAAGTGAGCTACCTTAGTCAAACGATCAACTACTACCCAGATAGAATCATAACCTGAGCGGGTCCTGGGTAATCCTGTGATGAAATCCATACCAAGTTTCTCCCATTTCCAATCGGGAATCGGCAAAGGTTGAAGTAACCCTGCTGGCTTCTGATGTTCTGCCTTAACACGTTGACAAACATCGCATACGGCTACGTACTCGGCAATGTCCTTCTTCATTCCTGTCCACCAGAAACTTTGCTTCAAATCCAGGTACATCTTGGTGTTGCCGGGGTGAATTGAGTATGGGGAATCATGTGCCTCCTGTAGAATTAGCTTCCTGAGCTCGGGATCATTGGGCACATATATCGATCCTCAAACCATATAGTTCCATGTTCATCCTTTCGAATCCTTTAGCTTTTCCATCCTCCATCTTTTGCTTAATCTCATCGATTTCCTTGTCCGACTTCTGGGCTTCACGAATCCTTTCGGTCAAGGTGGACTGAACTTCCAGGGTTGCAACAAATCCTTTCGGAACTATCTCCAGTCGGAGATCTCTGAGGTCATCAACCAACTCCTGGGGTAATCCTCCTGTGGTAAGAGTATTCACGTAACTCTTACGGCTCAAAGCATCAGCTACAACATTGGCTTTACCGGGGTGGTAGTGCAGTCTCATGTCATAGTCCTTTATCAACTCAAGCCATCTCCTCTGCCTGAGGTTCAATTCCTTCTGCGTGAAGATATATTTCAGACTCTTGTGATCCGTATAGACATCGCAACGATTTCCAATGAGGAAATGTCTCCAAGTCTTGAGTGCATGCACTACAGCTGCTAACTCCAAATCATGCGTGGCATAATTCATCTCATGAGGCCGTAGCTGTCTGGATGCATAAGCTACAACCTTGCCTTCCTGCATCAATACTCCTCCGAGTCCTTGACGAGAAGCGTCACAATAGACCTGGTATTCCTTATGTATGTCCGGCAATATCAACACTGGAGCTGTGACCAACCGTTTCTTCAACTCCTGAAAACTGGCCTCACATTCCTCGGTCCAAACATACTTGGCTTCCTTCTTCAACAGCTCAGTCATGGGCTTGGCAATCTTCGAGAAGTTCTCAATGAACCTCCGATAATATCCTGCAAGTCCGAGAAAACTGCGGATCTCCTTGACTGAGGTGGGTGACTGCCAATCGGTGACTGATTCAACCTTGGCGGGATCAACTGCTATTCCCTCTCCTGAGATAACATGTCCGAGGAATCCAACTTCCTTCAACCAAAATTCACATTTGGTGAATTTGGCATACAGCTGATGTTCTCGAAGTTTCTCCAGAACTAGACGCAAATGTTCCTTATGCTCTTCCTCGCTCTTGGAGAATATCAATATGTCATCGATGAACACCACGACAAACTTGTCCAGGTACTCCATGAACACCTTGTTCATCAAATTCATGAAGTATGCAGGAGCATTAGTCAATCCAAATGACATGACGGTATACTCGTATAAACCATACACGTAGTGAAAGCTGTTTTGGGTATATCCTTTTCACGAATTTTCAATGGTGATACCACGATCAAGATCGATCTTAGAGAATACCTTGGCTCCAACAAGCTGATCAAACAAGTCATTGATCATGGGCAGAGGGTACTTGTTCTTGATGGTTACCTCGTTCGATGCACGATAATCCACAACCATCCTCAAGCTTCCATCCTTCTTCTCTACCAAAAGAACTGGGCTCCCCAAGGTGATGAGCTTGGGCGAATATATCCTTTCTCCAATAACTCATTTATTTGCTCCTTGATTTCTTTCAACTCATTCGGTGGCATCCGATAAGGTCTCTTGGATATTGGGGCTGTGCCGCAATAACTCGATCAAAAATTCAATGTCCTGTCGGTGGCATTCTGGTAACTCCTCAGGAACACATCGGGAAATTCTTGCACCATCGGCACTTCCTCTGAACAACTCCCGTGAGGGAATGTACTGATTCTTCATCTGGCTGTGCTGGCTACATACTTGATCCTCTTACGCTCCGGGGTGGTGAGCAGAATAGACTTCTTGGCACATCAATGTTCCTTCATACTTTGACAACCAATCCATGCCTAGGATTACATCCAAGGTCTGAGTTTCCAACACTATGAGTTCTCTGGAAATTTGTGGTTCCCGATGTTGAGGTTTGCGGACAGCTTAATCTCGCCATCATTTCTCCTCTGCGGGCCCGACGCGAGGGGGCTTCTAAGGGTTCTAGTGCGTAATCCGTACTTATCCACAACTACCCTTGATATGAATGAATCGTCACACCGAATCAAACAGAACCAAAACTGAGCGTGAATTCAATAAAACTTACCAACCACGATTGTTCGGCTGATCATAGACGTTCTCCACGTCGATGTGATTCACTTGAGCACGAGGAAGGATTGGGCTTCTTCGCTGAGCCTCCATTGCCATTCCGTTCCTCCGCTTGGCCTCCGGGCAGTCGGTGGCGTAGTGCCCTGTCTTCGGCACTTGAAGCGGTGATGTGGCTCAGATCCTTCGAGCCGGGCAGAACGGTGCTGATTGCCATTTCCACTGCCATTGCCATTGCCATGGCCTGACTTGTTGTCCTGGCTGCGGTTGTTTCCATTCCCACCATGGTTATGACCTCCATGGTTGTGATGGATGTGCCCTCCTGAGTACGGTGCATAGCGGGGCTTCTGCTGAGCTCCTGAAGTGTGCTTCCCCTGGCTGTACTTCCTCTTGCGGCTTTCTATCTGCTGCTGCTTGCCTTCCAGGATGGTGGCCTTGTCTACCAGCTCCTGGTAGTTGTTGAAAGTAGCCACAATAAGCTGCATGCTCAATTCATCGTTGAGTCCCTCCAGGAACTTCTCCTGCTTGGCGGCATCAGTGGCCACATCATCAGGGGCATAGCGAGCAAGTTTGCTGAATTCCTCCACGTCTTGTGCCACGATCGATTTCCTGGCGTAAGTTGCGGAACTCACGCTTCTTGCACTCATGGCTCCAGATGAGACATGAGCAAAGCGAAGGCCTGCTGGAATTGATCCCAAGTGATGCCACCCAAAGGAAAAGTGGCGGTATAATTCTCCCACCAAGAAGCTGCAGGTCCATCCGGTTGATGCGCGCAAAGCGCACCTTTTCAAACATCGGTGCATCCAACGGTGACTAGCTCTCTTCCAATCTTGCGGGCGATCGTCCGTCACCACAATCGGCTCGGTGCTACTAGAGAACACTGGCGGATTCAACCTCGAAATCGAGTCAAATTGTCCACATGGGTGGTGGTGGTGGCGGTGGATTGTTGGCGGGTTGTTACGATTCGAATCGAGCTGCATCGATGCATTCTGCTGCTGGAGCAGCTGGGTGAGCTCGGCGGGGAAACCGATGTCGCGTCTCGGAGGCATCTGGTGTTTTGGAGTGGATGAGAAATTTAGAATAGAACAAGGGTCTATGAGAAATAACACTACCCATATGAATGCACAATCATAACACACCAATCATTTATTCATTCCACTCAAACATGGTTCAAACTCGATTACAAAAGCTCATGACTAATCGAAAAAAAAAACATCGGCCTAACTGATCGACGAAAAGGTAAAAGATAACATGGTGGTCGACTAAAAGTCTGCATCAGTGGCGCCTCCTCTTGGGGTTTCCTTCGGTGGTACTCCCTCAAAATCCTGATCATTGCTCACGAGGGTGCTTCATCTCCACTCGGGTAAAGGTCCTCTCCAAGTCCATCTTTTCCTCAATCGCGGCAAGCTTCATCTTCGGTCGTCGACTATCTCCATGAAGTCCGTGATTTCTTCCTCATAGCCCGGAAGTCTGCGCGTGCCTTCTCCTCCGAGTTCCAGCTCATGGAACAAAAGCTTCAGTGTGTCTTGAGTTCGGCGAGCCTGAATCTCCGTTTCTGAGAAGACACTCCAAGTCCTGAATGTACGAGAGAGTGGAATCGTCCTCAATGGTGCGAATGATATCTCCATTCCTTGCCCTGCGAGAAACCATGGCGAGTCTCGAGTGATCGAGCTCAGTCCTGTACTCCTCTCGGAGATGTCCAAGTGCTCGGTAGATCGCCACGTCCCTTCCGATGATCCAGTTGAACTCGGTGAACTCAAAGTTGATAGGCTCCGTCGTCCTCCAAAAGTCCTCCTGGGATATGCACCTCAATCCAGAGCGGGTGTCCGTCGGAAGTGCATTAGTGGGTTTCCAGGTGATCGAGGGCGAGCGATCTTCAGCAGCTTCACCATCTGGACCAGCTTCCTTCGAAGGGCATCGTTTCATCGGGCCGGCGTAACTCCGTAGCAAACCTGGGGTGAACTCGACGGCCATCTAGAATGTTGCAAAGGAGAGAAGAGTCGAATAGATCGGAGAAGAAGTATAGAATGAAAAGGGTTCAAAGTAAATGGTCTCGCTTATGGCTTTTCCGATCCTAGGGGTTACGATCCTACGGTCAGCGTGTGCTCGATACCATCTCTGTGCGACCTGACCCAAAATCGGTCAAATCTACGTGTCTGCATTCCATCCCAAGATCATCTTTGGTACTCACGAGACATCGATAAAGTAATCAAAGTTCAATCACACCTGAATATCATTAATCGATTCTCATATAGAGTCTTTATTACAAGGGAATAAATTGGCTCAAGGCCAACTCATGAGAAATAAACTAAAATGCTGCGGAAGCGTCGAAGGTAAGCGAGTCCATCCGACTCAAAGGGCAATCGCCAAGCGCGGGCGTAGCCTCACTCTGATCGGAATATATCTACGCAACATAATACGTTGCAGCCATGTAGGTCAGCTTTTGGAATAAGTGGCAAGTTATGAAGAACAACAATAATAAAGTTTCTAACTCTATATGCATATTTGGCTGTGGAGCTCTAAGTTTCATCATTTTATGTAAAGCCAATTTTATCCTACTACAAAGGACTTATTTGCAAATTACTACAAATTGTTGGTAGTTATTGAGATGGTTCCGCCAACCAATATCTCGTTCCCAAATTATTATTAAGTCATAAACCCATCAAATTATTCCATTAGTTTTAGTGTTGAGATATCCGAATACTTCCAAGGTCCAGATGCTCAAATGTCCGTAACGGGGACACGGCTAATCGATTAGGTTATAACACTCTGCAGAGGTTTGCGACTTTCCCATAAGAATCATTCCCTCCTTTAAAGTCTTAGCACTTCATGGTGTTTGAAGACGGACGAATAAACAGGTCTTCCAAAGAGTTCTTACGCCACCGCCGTACCCATCAATCCTACCGTTCGTCTACTTCTCGTAGTACCGTCCAGCCAGCTTCACTACAAGGGTCAACCCAGCGAGCCCATAATGGCTTGCGGCTGCATGTAAGCTTCGGTCATGGGGCATCCATCCTTCTCTTCGTGGCTGGGTGAAGCTTTCCGCAAGATGTCATGGCGCTTCTCCATGCATCCCGCCAACCACTGGGTGCTCCAGGTGCCCGTCAACCGTCCTCCACCCAAGAGTGATTTTCCAAGTCCATCTTGATCATTGTAGTCCATGGGGTCATCATCATCATCATTGACTCTCATCTTACTTATGAATTTCACTCATCCCAAATCCGTCTCGAGCATAGCAAAATAACTACTACGTCCCGGGGTCATGGTAACAAGGGGTTTGGTTCATCCTACCACATGATACTACTCAAGTTTAATGACTTCAAGATTATCACTACTGCATGCAAAGGTGGGGTGGTGACAACTACTAATGCACAAAAACATAGGTATAGAAATAACATGATCAAAACTTGCCTTGCTTGATGATCCTCGTAAGCTAAAAAGTCGTAGTAGCAAGCTTAGCACTCAGAACTCTACCGAGACAAACAATAACATAATAAGCACAAAGCAAAAGGATCACACAAGATAATAAAAGTAACAAAGCACAACAAAGCAAACAAAACCCAATCAAAAGAAAAACTCAAAGAAATCAAATTCAAAGTCTTTCCTATTCCAAACAATAGCAAAATGGTTTTATATAACAAAATTCCTTGAAATAACCTAATCATGGTTTTAGGTTAACTTAACAGAAAAGGATTAACTAAGTAACTAGGAGCAAAAAGAATTAATTAATTAGCTATTATAAAACTCAATTTAGGCCTAATCCAATTTCTATTAAGAAAATTAATTTAAAACTTTTATTAATTATAAATAAAAGTTCATCAAATGGAATGACAGAAACTAACCTAGAATAACTAATCACAAGTTAAAAATAAGTTAATTTACTAATTAATTAATTAGGAAAACAGAAACTAATCAATTAATTAGGATTAATAGGATTCTGCCTAGAATTAATTAATTATTAATCCTAAAATACCAAAGTTAATTTCTAGGGTTTGGCAATATCAAAATAAAGTGATTGCAAAAAGAATCATGCAAAAATAATTTTTCTAACTAAAACTATATCAGATTTGCTATTCTGACTAAAACAATATTAAAGCATTTTTAATTATTTTTAACATAACTAAATATATGTTTTTCAGAAACTACATAAAATTTGCAATCCAACAAAAAAAGAATCACTAAAAAAATATTAAACAGAACAAAAGATACACATTTTTGAAATTTGGAACAAATCGGCTAAAACAGAAAATCTAAATAAAAAGAAAAATGCCTAATGGGCCTAAACTGTGCACTAGGCGTCAGATAGACTAAATGGGCCTAGGGTTTAACTAACAGGACCGGCCTAACTAAAATAAAACCTAACTAAAAATAAACCGCATCGGGCCGGCCGGTTTTTCTAATAAAACGTACCCCTTCGGGGGCTTCTAATCCTAACCACCCGATCGGGATCGGACGGGGGAGGAGGATTCGAGACTCACGGACTCAGCGACGTCGGCGGGCAGGAGTGCTCGAGGGCTCGGCGTCAGCGAGCCGGGAGACGACGGGAGATCTTGGGGCTCTGGGAGGTTCGGTGGGGTTGGGGAGGTTCGGGGGCACCAGGCGGCGGCGGCGAGGTTTTGGCGGCGGGGTTGAGCTCGGGCTCCAGCGTGCCGGAGAGAGAGAGGAGAGGGCTCCGGCATGGCTAAGGGGGGAATGGGGTGCGGGGCTTGGCTTATATAGCCAGGGCCTCGGTGAAAGCGGAAGGGCATCGGGGCTGTCGGGATCCGGATCCTTGGGATCCGTGGATCTCAGCGAGTCCGTTCGTGGGCGAGGGGAAGACGACGGGGTGGGGTCCACGGGTCGATGAGGGAGAGAGGGGAAGGTTGGTGGTGGCGGATCCTAGGGATTCGGGCGAGGGGCGGGGGTGAGTCTGTTGGGCTGCTCTCTCTTGGGCTGGCCTCAGTGGGCTGGCTTAGCTGGGCAGTCTGGGTGGCCGAGAGGCGCGGGCGCTGGCTGGGCTGGGTGGCTGGTGGCGCTTGAAAAGGTTTTTCCTTTATTTTTTAATAAAACCAAAACAAAATAAAACCTAACCTAATAATATTTTATATAGGGTATATATATACCAAAATGATCAGGGAATATTCCCTTTCATTTGAACATTTTTCCAAAGCCAAAATCAAACTTTATGAAAATCCATTTTTTCAAATTCAAATAAAATTTCAGATTTGAATCCAATTCTTTTGGCATTGTTTCCTCTGATATTTTTGGAGTGTCATGTTTGCTCCTCTCATACTTTTGATCAAGTATTTATCAGACTTGGTTTTTTGGAATTGTTTCCCACATGCCAAAGTTTGGAATTCAAATTTCAAATTCAAAACTCTCTGAAACTTCAAATGGAATTCAAATTCAAACAGGATGCATAGGATGCTTATCTATAATTGTAAAACATTCCAAATAGGGAAATTTGGGATGTTACAGTGCCCGCTTCCGACAAGCAACCTTGTCGCAACTAGTTGCAGCTCACTTAAGTTGTTGAGCAGACTCGAAACAAAGTAAGGGCACAACTAGCTACGAGTTGGTTCCTCCGCGCACAGGTTTCCCATACAAAGTACGGTCGTTCGAGGAAGATAACTTAAGAATTTAAAAACTAATTGCTCAAACTTTAACAACTTAGCTTTTCTGTCGTTTGCTTCCCGGTAAGGCGAAACTTCCTCGAGCGACGCTTGGTGGCCCACACCATTATCTTCTCCTTCCCCCCGGCTAACTTGTGGGCGAGGGAACCTTCCTTTCTTTGAGAAAGAGAAAGAAGAGAAAATAAAGTTATGGAGCCTCGCGGCTCGTTCTTGCTTACCGGGTGTAGGTGCTGCACAAAGTGTGAGATAACACATGCAATAAAATGATGAAAGCATGAAATTGACAAGATGTGCGGAGCACATGAGCTTTACTTATGCACGGGATCTGCGCCCAGCTTTGTACAAAGGATTACATGCAACATCGGCAAGACTTGTACAAAAGGTGGTTGCCGGAACAGGTTCCGGCAACCGCGCCTCTGAGTAAAACTTACGAAGATGTTCGATGTTCCAGGAGTTGCTCACCGGAATGCCATCTTCGGTCTCAAGGCGGACAGCGCCAGGCCTAGTGACTCGTTTCAGCCGATAAGGGCCTTCCCACTTCGGCGTCAACTTGTTGGAATTCTTGGCGGACCAAACGCGCCGAAGAACAAGGTCGCCTTCCTCGAGACATCTGGCACTAACTTTGCGGCTATGGTAGCGGCGCAAAGCTTGCTGGTATTGAGCAGCTCGTACAGCGGCCTGAAGACGGTCCTCCTCAAGGAGCAATGCGTCATCTTGTCGCAGCTGCTCTTGCTCAAGCTCATCATAAGCGAGCACTCGAGGTGACCCGAATACGAGTTCCGTAGGGAGAACTGCCTCTGCTCCACAGACTAGAGCGAAAGGTGTCTGGCTAGTGGCTCGATTTGGCGTCGTCCTGATCGACCAAAGAACCACCAGCAGCTCCTCAATCCAGTTTCTTCCGCACTTGTGCAGCCTGTCGAAAGTTTTGGTCTTGAGCGCGCGCAGCACTTCAGCATTTGCCCTCTCTGCTTGACCGTTGCTTCTCGGATGACAAACCGAAGCAAAGTAGACCTTGGCGCCAAGATCTTGGACGTACTGCATGAAGGTGCGACTCGTGAATTGCGTATCGTTGTCGATGATGATCCTGTTAGGAATTCAAAGCGGCAAACAATCGACCAAGAACTTGATCGCCGACTTGTTGTCTGTCACCTTCCTCCTGCTTCCACTTCCGGCCACTTTGTGAACTTGTCGATTACAGCGTACAAGTACTCAAAGCCCCGACAACTTCGGGAAAGGGGCCGAGGATGTCGAGCCCCGCACGAAAATGGCGAGATAAAGGGATCGTCTGGAGAGCTTGAGCTGGCTGGTGTATTTTCTTGGAATGGAACTGCACGCTTCACACTTGGTTACTTGTGCGATTGCATCACGGAGGGCTGTCGGCCAAAAGAAACCTTGCCGGAAGCTTTGCGGCAAGTGCTCTTCGCCAATGTGGTGACCACATATGCCTCCATGTATCTCTCGCCAACAGCTTCATCCGTCTTCCCGGTGGATACACTTCAATTTCACCCCTTGAGTCTTCTTACATGCATGTGTGTTGTCGACAAACTGGTACATACTTGACTGCCGGGCTACTCTTTCCGCTTCTTCTTGCTCTTCGGGAAGTTCTCCTGTCTGAAGGAAACGGACAATCTGCTGTGCCCGTGCTGGAGCTTGTGGCACGACAACAAGGACTAAAGGCATATCTGCTGCTGCGGGAACATCCGCTTCTACGGCGAGAACCTGCGGCTCAGCCGGAGCTTGACGTTCCCCGGCAAGCTTGCCGGAGCAAAACTTGTCGGGAGTGTCTGCTTCAACGAAACATACCCTTGGGCTTGTCGGAGCAGACTGCTCCTCAGCAGTATTGGTGTTGATCCTGGGGACCTTCTTGGCGGCGGCTTCAGGAAGCTCTGCTGGAAAATAGTCACCAGAAATCAACTTCCTCTTCTTGTTCTTTCCAGTTGATGGCGTTACAGTCGGTTGAGTCAGCATGAGCCAAGATCTGACATTGGGCTTGAGTACCAGCGGGAAGAAGTTGGCCAGAATCTTGTCGTCTCGCCCCCCGGCAGCTTGCACCGCAATGGTGTAGATCTTGAGGAACTCCGACGGATCGTCTTGCCGTCGTACTTCTCTCGCACGTCGGCTTGAAATTCTTCTTGCTGGGCCCTTTGGACTTGCCGCAGCTCACGAGTGAGCGCAGGGCAACCTACCGCGTCTGACAAGTCGCTGGTTCCCCAGGCGCGTGCATATCGACAAAGGCCCAGTAGCGCTGGTCGGATTGACGCCGCTTCTCTTGGCGCTTCGATCGAGTTCGGCGTCTTCTTCTGTCGTTCGTGAAGAACTTGGCGCTGATCTGGCGGGCTCTGGGGTCCGATGGCGCGTGGAGTCGCTGTCGAGGTGGATCCGACGAGTTGGCGATCTTGGCCTTCAGGGTGGAGAGTGCATGGTGGTTGCACCCCCACAGGTTTCGTCGCCACCGGCTCGTGCCTTGTCGTCCTGCCGCGGCAACGATGTAATTGGTTGCCGCGGAGTGTCGCCGTTGGCAAAGCCGATGAGACTCTGGATGGTGGCCCTCCATTCATCGACCTTGTCGGCTATTGGAGGGTAATCTAGGAGCAGTTGAGCTCTCGCCAAAGCTTCTGCTGGAGTGGCGGGTGGTAGAGGGGAACGGTGCGAGGAGCGAGATATGCTCGAACTTCTAAATATGTTAGAAGGAGCAGTATCTCGTCCAGGCGACCGTGCCTTGCCCGTGCCAGCGTGTTGGCGTGCGCGCTGGTCTAGAGGGCCTCGGGATCCACCAGCTCGATCTTGATCCAACGAGCATATGGTACTGTGAATACCATGACGCTATCGGTCCCGCGCCTCCTGAGATGGACGCGGTGCATGTACAGACGCCGAGGTCTGCGCAGCCTTGTCCTTGGACTTGGCAGCGTCGTGGGCTCCCTCGTCGACGCCCGTTCTTCCGCCGGCGTCTACCCCACCACCCATTTGCTCCGGTGGTGGCGGGATCGACGTGGACGGCTCCGCTGCCGCCGAAGCCTTCTTCTTCGGTGGCATGTCGATGAAGATGATGAAGATGTAGCTCGTGTGAGCGCCGGCTCAGGTTCACACAGCCTCGACGCCTACCGGGCGCGCCAAAGATGTCGGGAAGCTGATCGACCCACGAACACCTATGGGACTGGCGGACCGAGCCCCTTCGGTTCGGTGGGGGCGGAGGTCGCACGAAGAGCAGATCGAGGCGAAGCACACACGCAGTTTACCCAGCTTCGGAGCTCTCCGGAGAGATAATACTCCTACTGCTGCTTGTCTGATTGTATTGTGTTCCTGCTAGGGAGCGCTGAGAGCTACAAGACCTAGCGTGAGTATTCTCTGGTTTCGAATGAACCGAACCCCCTTTCTACGTTGCGCATGGGCCTCCTTTTATATGCTCAAGGGGTCTCCGACAGGTGGCAACGTAGACAAGGGCAAAAACATAAAAGGAGTCGTGGTTGGTACAACTACTTGTACAGTGTATCATACCTAACCCTGACAGCAGGGGACAGAGGCATTAAATGCCCGTCCAAGTCGACTAAACAGTGTAGAAAAGGACCGTCAGGGACGCCACCGCTTGCCACGATGGCAATCTTGTCAGCACCGCTTGCCACCGCGCTCCGCTGGCCGCACAGCCTCTTGCCATGCGCGCCTGGAAAGGTCTCATGGCGACACGTTGGTGGATGTGCTCGAGCGCAGGAACGGAGTGGTAGTCTGCCGCGGCAAGCGCCTTGCCGCGGTTGTTGCCTCGTCGCGTCCGGAAGCTTGTCGCTCACCGGGCCTTCCCGGCAAGCTCCTCTTGCCAGGGCCTTGTCTTCTAGGTGCCTTGAGTGGCCTTCCCGACAAGGTCCTCTTGCCGGGGCCTTGTCTCCTTGACTTAAATACTTTGTTCTTGAATGGCTCCAATGGAGCCGCGGAGGACCTTGGCGGTCACCAGGAAAGCCTTGCCGCGGGGTGCTGCGACTGCCCGTGCACGAGTTCGGGATACTAGGGTACCCCTACTCTAGTACATCGACATGTGTGAACCTGGGATCCATCGTCATCTCTATGTGCCTCCGTTATCTCTTACCCGGGCCCTTCACATATGCACTTTACTTTGTGATAGCCACAGTGTTTGATGTTATATATCTTGCCATCACATAGTATCTTGCTTACCATAAGTTGTTGGTGCACATAGGTGAGCCTAGTTGTTTTAGTTTTGTGCTAGACAAATTAAACACTAGTTTTATTCTGCATTTGCCCTAGCCTAAGCCTTTACCTACTAGATTGGTTTATGATTTTAGGTTAGATCCCTTTTGATGAACCACTAATAAGTTTATTAAATAAGCCCTTTGTATGCTACATCCTGATGAAAAGTGATACCCTTTTTCAAGGATAATGACATTTTTTTGGCTTTCTCTTTAATAGTATGACTGTTCCGCTATTTGTGAATGATCCATTTCCAAAAACGACCTCGGTAGTTGAGTACTCTCACATTCTTCCATACATGGAAGTTTTACCTATACTCCACCACAGGTAACATAAGATTTGTTGTGATTTTTTTATGCGCGAAAGTAGGACAATAACTTTTTGGGATCATGGTAAATATGACACTTCACGTGTTTCAGGAAATGATCTTCTGATTCTTCACTAAATGAGCAACCTCGTCAATATGGAACAGGTTCATTGCACTTCGTAATAGATGAAAATGTGGAAGAGCAAGAGGAGAATAATGTCCAAGCTGCAAAAACAAATTACAAAAGTGTCAACTCCAAAGCAAAGCAAACAAGCAGTTGGTGCCAACAAGCATAAGAAAGACAACAAAAGAAAATCTAAAGCCTGCATGGTTGCAGCTGATGTCTGTGCAGAGGGTCTAGATAGTGAGATACCCACAATAAAACATGTTATTGAGGTGGAACCTCCAAAACCTGTGAGTAAGTTAAGAAATACAGAAGCTTCCGCAAGGGTGTGAACTTCGGGATACATCGTCATCTCTATGTGCCTCGGTTATCTCTTACCTGGGCGCTTTACTTATGCACTTTACTTTGTGATAGCCATAGTGTTTGATGTTATATATCTTGCTATCACATAGTTGTTTATCTTGCTTACAATAAGTTTTTGGTGCACATAGGTGAGCCTAGTTGTTTTAATTTTGTGCTTGACAAGTTAAACACTAGTTTTATTCTGCATTTGCTCTAGCCTAATCCTTTACCTGCTAGATAGTTTTATGATTTTAGGTTACATCCCTTTTGATCAACCACTAATCAGTTTATTAAATAAAACCATTGTACAGTACATCCAGATGAAAAGTGATACCCTTTTTCAAGGATAATGACATTTTTTGGCTTTCTCTTTAACAGTATGACTGGTCCGCTATTTGTGAATGATCCATTTCCAAAAACGACATCGGTAGTTGAGTACTATCACATTCTCCCATACAAGGAAGTTTTCCCTATACTCCTCCACAGGTAACATAAGATTTGTTGTGATTTTTTTATGCGCGAAAGTAGGACAATAACTTTTTGGGATTATGGTAAATATGACACTCCCGTGTTTCAGGAAATGATCTTCTGATTCTTCACAAAATGAGCAACCACGACAACATGGAAAAGGTTCGTTGCACTCCATAATAGATGAAAATATGGAAGAGAAATATGAGAATAGAATGTCCAAGCTGCGAAAACAAATTAAAAAAGTGTCAACTACAAAGCAAAGCAAACAAGCAGTTGGTGCCAGCAAGCATAAGAAAAACAACAAAAGAAATTCTTAAGCTTGCATGGCTGCAGCTGATGTCTGTGCAAAGAGTCTAGATAGTGAGATCCCCGCAATAAAACATGTTATTGAGGTGGAACGTCCAAAACCCGTGAGTAAGTCAAGAAATACAGAAGCTTCCGCAAGGGTGGGAACTTCGGGATACATCGTCATCTCTATGTGCCTCGGTTATCTCTTTCCTGGGCCCTTTACTTATGCACTTTACTTATATGCCCTAGAGGCAATAATAAAGTTATTATTTATTTCCTTATATCTTGATAAATGTTTATTATTCATGCTTGAATTTTATTAATTGGAAACATAATACTTGTGTGATAAACAAAGTGTCACTAGTGTGCCTCTACTTGACTAGCTCATTTATCAAAGATGGTTATGTTTCCTAACCATTGACATGAGTTGTCATTTGATTAACGGGATCACATCATTAGAGGAATGATGTGATTGACTTGACCCATTCCGTTAGCTTAGCCAACGATCGTTTAGTATTCTGCTATTGCTTTCTTCATGACTTATACATGTTCCTATGACTATGAGATTATGCAACTCCCGTTTACTGGAGGAACACTTTGTGTGCTACCAAACGTCACAACCTAACTGGGTGATTATAAAGGTGCTCTACAGTTGTCTCCAAAGGTACTTGTTGGGTTGGCGTATTTCGAGATTAGGATTTGTCACTCTGATTGTCGGAGAGGTATCTCTGGGCCCACTCTGTAATGCACATCACTATAAGCTTGCAAGCATTGTAACTAATGAGTTAGTTGTGGGATGATGTATTACGGAATGAGTAAAGACACTTGTCGGTAACGAGATTGAACTTTGAGATACCAACGATCGAATGTCGAGCAAGTAACATACCGATGACAAAGGGAACAACGTACATTGTTATGCGGTTTGACCGATAAAGATCTTCGTAGAATATGTAGGAGCCAATATGAGCATCCAGGTTCCGCTATTGGTTATTGACCGGAGACATGTCTTGGTCATGTCTACATAGTTCTCGAACCCGTAGGGTCCGCACGCTTAAAGTTTGATGACGGTTATATTATGAGTTTATGTGTTTTTATGTATCGAAGATAGTTCGGAGTCTCAGATGTGATCACGGACATGACGAGGAGTCTCGAAATGGTTGAGACGTAAAGATCGATATATTGGATGACTACGTTTGGACACTAGAAAGGTTCCGGAAGGTTTCAGACATTTATCGGAGTACCGGGGGTTACCGGAACCCCCCGGGAACTAATGGGCCTTGTTGGGCCCTAGTCGAGAGAGAGGGGGGGCCGGCCAGGGCAAGAGGCGCGCCCCGTCCCCTTCAGTCTGAATAGGACAAGAAAGGGGGGGGGGGTTTGCATTTCCCCTCTCCCACTCCTTCCTTCCCCCTCCACCTTGGACTAGGAAAGGGAGGGGCAAACCTACTTGGAGTAGGTTTCCCCCTCCTAGGGCGCGCCACCCCCTTGGCTGGCCCTCTCCTCGTCCCCCCTTTATATATGAAGGAGGGGGCACCCCATAGACGCAACAATTGATCTCTTGATCTCTTAGCCGTGTGCGGTGCCCCCCCTCCACCATAATCCACCTCGATAATATCGTAGCGGTGCTTAGGCGAAGCACTGCATCAGTAGAACAACATCATCGTCACCACACCATCGTGCTGACGAAACTCTACCTCAACACTCGGTTGGACCGGAGTTCAAGGGACATCATCGAGTTGAACGTGTGCTGAACTTGGAGGTGTCGTGCGTTCGGTACTTGATCGGTCGGATCGTGAAGACGTATGACTACATCAACTGCGTTGTGCTAACGCTTCCGCTTTCCGTCTACGAGGGTACGTGGACAACACTCTCCCCTCTCGTTGCTATACATCACCATGATCCTGTGTGTGCGTAGGATTTTTTTTGAAATTACTACGTTCCCCAACAGTGGCATCCGACCCTGGTTTTATGCGTAGATGTTATATGAACGAGTAGAACACAAGTGAGTTGTGGGCGATACAAGTCATACTGCTTACCAGCATGTCATACTTTTGTAACATCCCAAATTTTGGAATGTTAATATAATTAATTGAATTGTTTGTTTGTTTGCTTGAGTGAATTAAACTTGAGTGAAATTTGAACCTTTTCAAAAACTTTTGAATGAGAGGGAATAAAATGACTTTCCCCTTCTCCGGTAAATTCAAATTCATCCTATTAAAATGAATGAGAGAAGATGACATGACTTCTTCAACTATAAAGAATTTGAGCGGAGTTTTGCAATTTAATTCTTTCAAATATTTGCACTTGCTTCTCTATTTTCTTCCCGAGAAATACCCGAAAAATAAATTCTTGCAAGCAAGAAAGAGCGGAGGAAAATGACCCTCCAAAATCAGGGGCATTTTGAAAATATTGAGCCAAGAAAACCAAAGTTTTATTAAAAAATTATTTGCAAAAAGAAATAAAGCCTTTAGGGATTTTCTGAAATACATTTTTTAAGTTTTATTTTGGCCGTGGAATAATGCTCATCATCTACATTTTATTTTTCTGATAATTTTAGTATATAAAAACTCTTTATTCGAATTGATTTGATTTCCTTTTTATTGTTTTAGTTTCCTAATTTTAAAAATAGGAATGGAATCGTTTTATTAGGAAAAACCTGCTGGCCCATTATGCACTTTCCTATTCTAGCCCAACAAGAGATCATCTCCTTCCTCTGTTTCCTCTCACGTTCTGAAGCTTTCCATGTCCATGGAGACAGAAATCTCCACCTTCCCGATCTCCCTCGTCTTTCCATCCCAGCGCCTCCCGAGACCGCCTATAAAACCCCTCCCTCTCCTCGTTCCATTTTTCCCATCACCGCCCCCTCCTGCCCGTAGCCTTCTCGCCACCGTCCTCCTTTTCCTGCCTAGAACGCTCACCAGGAGCTCTCCTGGAACCTCCCATCGCCCAGCGCCACCTCCCCAGCGCCGACCCCTCCTCCGCCACCCCACCCTCGCTGGCGACCTCGCCCCCTCGCCGGAGCATCCCTCCACATCGCCATCTCCTTCCTGCCATCTCTGCCTCACGTACAGGTAACTCCGTTTTCGTTTTCAGATTTCTTTCCGTAACAGATTTAGTTCCGTTCTTGTTTAGCTTATAACTTTTGATCTAGAAGTCCAACGATGCTGATTCTTTTTGCATTAGATCACAATTTTCTTGTAGTTTCCAAAAATATATAATTTGTCTATGTTTGGATTTATAAAAATTGAGTTAGATCAGATTTGAATTAAAGCTTGTTTTGCTTATTCCGGGAGTTTCATAATAGATTTTTATTTAATTCTTTTTGGTCCTAGTTGCTTAATGAAATATTTTCTGTTTAGTTAACATAAAACCATGATTAGGTGAAGTTTAGAAATTTTTGTTATATAAAACTATTTTTTTGTTGTTATTTGAAGTAGGAAAACTTTGAGTTGTTTTTTTCTTTAAGTTTTCCCTTTGGGTTTTGCTTTGTTGGTTTTGGTGTGTTACTTTGTTATGTTATGTTATGCTATGTGCTTATTATAGTTATTGTTTGCCTCGGTAGAGTTTCAGTCTAAGATTGCTACTACTGAAACCCTAGTTTTTCAAGATCGTCAACAAGGCAAGTTCACTTTGACCATGCTTTCTTACCTATGTTTTATTGCATTTAGTGGCACCTTTGCAACCACCCCTCAGTAGTGTTATTGAAATTCTTGTAGTTGAGTAGTATGCATGAGGTAGGAACCCATCACCCTGTTACCAAGCCCGAGACGTTATTTTATTCTAATGCTACGCTGTAGTAGACGGGGTTTGGTATGAGTGTTCGAGAGTGGTGTGAGAATGGAGGATCTACGTCATTGACGACAACACCATGATGAAAGCTGCAAGGACTGCATCTTCAAGGCCTCAAGACTTCAAGACTCGAGACAAGAATTCAATACACGCTCTTTGGGTGAAGGATTTGTTGTGGGCACCTGGAGAAACCAGTGGTTGGCGGGATGCATGGAGAAGCGCCATGACATCTTGCGGAAAGCTTCACCCAGACTCAAAGAGACGGAAGAATACTTCATGCCGGAAGCTTACCTGTGCAACCGCAAGTCATTATGGGCTCGGCTTGGTTGACCTTAGTTGTGACTCTGGCTGGGGCGGTACTAGCAGATGTAGAACTACGGTAGGATGGGTTGAGTACGGACGGTGGTCGAGGAACTCTTTGGAAGACCATGTTTGGTCATCTTGTTCTCAAACATTCTGAAGTGCGAGAGCGTAAAGAGAGGATCGAATCTTGCGGGTAAAGTGTACAAACCTCTGCAGAGGGTTAAAACCTAATCGATTAGCCGTGTCCCGATTACGGACAATTTGAGCAGCTGGACTTGGATCTATCTCGGAACTCTCAACACGGATGATAACTTAATTGTGGGCAACTTATGATGACTTTGGGCTATGAGACATCGGTTGGCGGAACCATGTCATGATAGAAAACTCCACAGTACAGACTTCATTTATTCTTTTGATGTAGGTAAAATAAAATCAGCTTTTACATAAACAAAACTCAGATCTGAGCCACAAAGCCATCTGCATATAGTATAGTTTATCATCTGTTTTCTCTTATGGTGATCTTGCCAAGACATTCAATGTCTTGACCTACTACACGGCTGCAACGTATCATGTTGCAGATATTTCCTCGACGAGTAAGAGATTACGATCTGAGGTTACGGTCTACACTCAACCTGCCGATGGCGTTGATGGGACTCCACACCTGTTTGATTGTTTCCGCTGAGTATATTGAGGTATATATCATTTCGTTATTTATACATGTGATTGCACTTTGATATATACATTGATGTCTTGTGTGTGCCGACATATCTTGATCGAGGATGGCACAAGAACACGAGGCTTGACCGTCTCGAGGTCGGTCGCTTCTGAAATGGTATCGAGCACATGTTGGCTGTAGAACGTGACCCTAGAAAATGACTTAGTAATATGAAGACCCCAATAGGAATGACCTTTGTTTTGTACTACTCTCGTAACACCTCATTCCTTTTCTTGAACCTTCCTTATCTCAAGCTATAGATGGAGAGCTACATTACGAACAAAAGAGAACACTACGAGAAGGTTCTTGGAGGCCCTTCCTTGTGGAGCTAGTCAGCTGCTGAAGTTACCGATACACGAGATCAAGGCAACTAAGAGGACGTCCAGATCATGGGGAGTCAAGACCCAAGTTTTTGGTCGTAAAAAGCCCCCAAGACTGCAGACATCAGCTTGAACTATAAATGGTGATCGTGATATGGGCATCAACACTGCCGTCCATGATGCTATTGCACGTTTATGCTATCGTCATCGTGCTGCACTAAACTCACACTTCTTTGGAAGGATTGGATGGCAGAAGTCGATGGAGCAACTATTGCCTTGACGGAAGCGCAAAAGATGAAGTTCTCCCCACTTTTAGTGTACAATCAGGATCTGGAACAATCGTCAAGAATCTTGAGATGGACCTCCGGAAGCCCTATTCGACAATGAAGCACTACGAGAAGAGGTCAAGACTCGAGAGGCCAAGGTAAACAAGCTGGAGGAGGAGAACCTCGAGATCTCGAGAATCGTCGAGAACGAAGAACAGCAGGACCATGTCTCATGCAAAGGACATTGAGATCCGAAGCTCAAGGAACAACTTCAGGACATCTGAGGTCGTCACAAGAAACTCCGTGTCGACAGAGAAAATCTAGCGTAAGAACTGTAGGAGATCAAGTCCACACGTAAGAAGCCCCAGTGGGGACAATGACCAAGTTCCTAATAAATTAGCTTAGTAGTATCCCACCATGAGAGAAATAAAGATGAGCGCTTCCTCGATTTAAGTATCGACCATACCAACTTATGTGGGTGGCGATACTGTAGTATTGATTGAATAAATGAATGCTTGGTTGCTATTATTTTTGTGTGTTTATTGAATGGTTGGATAGATGAGATATTCGTAGATTTGTATTTATTTCAACCATGAGAGACGTAAGTTACGGAAGAATGGTAGAAGGCCTTCATATGGGAACAGCATCAGGAATTGGAAACTCCCGAGCATTGAAGACCTGAAGAAATGAGGACTTAGAAACGAAACCATAGTAGAACGGCCCACTACAAACGATAATTTTGTTAATTTGGGTATTTGCTTTCTCTCTCTATCTCAACCAGACCCTAAAATCTTGAACCCATGGACAACTGAACACCAAACTTTTCTGGAGACAATTGCAATTTCCCCATGGAGATACATCCCTTATTCTGAGCATCATTTCTGTTTCACAACTGCAGATGACGACCCTTTATGAGTCTTTCCTTAAGGGCCCTGAAACGATCATGACCCTGACAAGTGATCATGATTACCCGAAGATCTTGAAGGACATGATGAAGCATATTCACCTTGAAGGAGATGCAGTCTACAAAGGCTACCCCTTCATGCAAAAGGGAGTGGAACTTTGGTATGTGGAGGTACACCTCCACCGTTTGAAAGGAGTTTGCCCAAAGAGGATGGGGCATTACTTTTCATATCACGTGTGCCACAAGCAACTTTCTTCGATGCCGTTAGTGAAGCAGCCATGGAAGCCATCGCCGGATCGAGAAATACTTGAAGCAAGACTCCGTTATACTCGGGATTACCTAAGCGAAGTGCATGCAGAGATGATGAAGGTGAAGCTCAAGGCCACCACAATGAAACGAAGATTGAAGATTTCAAGGCACATGTCGCACAATTCCAAAGGATGAAGAATCCTCGAGGAGGATAAATAAATAAAGTTGGAAGTAATGTCCACCATACCAAACCATGTGGGTGGCAGCATTTGTAACAAAGTACTTTTGAATTTGGATTCTGAAAATGGTAAAGGATGTAATAAAGGTTGATATGATAATAAAGGGATTTATGGAATAAACTTGTGCATTTTGGTCGTAATACTCTGTAAAACCACAGGATCGATGAAGAAAGAAATGTGTTATCCATGACGGTCCATAGAAGGAAGCTGGACAAAATAAGTTGGAATTTTGCTTTCGATATGATGGTATGAAGAAACGGAGCACTACTGGATTTAAAGGAGGTGTAACAAGAGAGTTACTCCAAGGATGAGTTAAAGCTGCACTAGTGTTGAAGTGGGCCATAACCCACAGGCCCAGGATTTTTGAAAGGAAACTGATATAACCTTGATAAAGGAATAAATTGGAGAATCAGCAATCCAATCAGCATACGTTTACGTAGGAGATTACGCAAAAAACCTAAGAGTGGTGAAGTAACGATAGATGTTTTGTTTGGCTTGCGAAACCATGGATTTACTCGAACCCAATTCGAGGACAAGAGAAATTCTGCAATGCTTGTGAGTATGCCCAAGTGTTAGAATCGTGATTCACTGTTTACGTATGTGGTAATGATTCAAATGCAGGATGGATTGGCCCCATACCGAGACTTCTATCATGAACTATCATATGTTGATGGAAAATCAGAGAGCCTTGAAAAACTTAGAAGAGTGTCGACGCGATAAGCCATAAAACCATAAAATGGTAGGATGATGGAACCCCATTACAGGCAACCGTTGCCAAACGTAGGTTATACGGTGAGGTTCAACCCAGACCCGTTTTCTGCAGGAGAAAACCATAAATTGTAGACCACCATGAGTGTTTCGATAGTTGTTTAAAATGGACACAGACCCATCAGCTAAGAAGATCCAGTCTCGGACGAACTTCAACTTTGACGAACCGACCCAAGCTTTTGAGGAAAACTCTATGCTTCGATGGAAGAGCTTTAATGAAGGAGCTATTGTAAGATATGTGAAGAGACATACATTGTCAGCCCTCCGGAGGAAATATCTGAGTTTATTGGAACCATGACCTTGTTTTTAAGTGTGGTAGCACCCACGACCTTCGACCAAGACATTTGCTAGAAGACCCCAACCCTAACCTTTTCTTGCTAGCCTCTTGAATCTAGAGGCGAGATTCATTTTAAGTGTGGTAGGTTTGTAACATCCCAAATTTTGGAATGTTAATATAATTAATTGAATTGTTTGTTTGTTTGCTTGAGTGAATTAAACTTGAGTGAAATTTGAACCTTTTCAAAAACTTTTGAATGAGAGGAATAAAATGACTTTCCCTTCTCCGGTAAATTCAAATTCATCCTATTAAAATCAATGAGAGAAGATGACATGACTTCTTCAACTATAAAGAATTTGAGCGGAGTTTTGCAATTTAATTCTTTCAAATATTTGCACTTGCTTCTCTATTTTTCTTCCCGAGAAATACCCGAAAATAAATTCTTGCAAGCAAGAAAGAGCGGAGGAAAATGACCCTCCAAAATCAGGGGCATTTTTGAAAATATTTGAGCCAAGAAAAACCAAAGTTTTTATTAAAAAAATTATTTGCAAAAAGAAATGAAGCCTTTAGGGATTTTCTGAAATACATTTTTTTTAAGTTTTTATTTTGGCCGTGGAATAATGCTCATCATCTACATTTTATTTTTCTGATAATTTTAGTATATAAAAACTCTTTATTCCAAATTGATTTGATTTCCTTTTTATTGTTTTAGTTTCCTAATTTTAAAAATAGGAATGGAATCGTTTTTATTAGGAAAAACCTGCTGGCCCATTATGCACTTTCCTATTCTAGCCCAACAAGAGATCATCTCCTTCCTCTGTTTCCTCTCACGTTCTGAAGCTTTCCATGTCCATGGAGACAGAAATCTCCACCTTCCCGATCTCCCTCGTCTTTCCATCCCAGCGCCTCCCGAGACCGCCTACAAAACCCCCTCCCTCTCCTCGTTCCATTTTTCCCATCACCGCGCCCCCTCCCTGCCCGTAGCCTTCTCGCCACCGTCCTCCTTTTCCTGCCTAGAAACGCTCACCAGGAGCTCTCCTGTAACCTCCCCATCGCCCAGCGCCACCTCCCCAAGCGCCGACCCCCTCCCTGCCCGTAGCCTTCTCGCCACCGTCCTCCTTTTCCTGCCATCTCTGCCTCACGTACAGGTAACTCCGTTTTCGTTTTCAGATTTATTCCCGTAACAGATTTAGTTCCGTTCTTGTTTAGCTTATAACTTTTGATCTAGAAGTCCAATGATGCTGATTCTTTTTGCGTTAGATCACAATTTTCTTGTAGTTTCCAAAAATGTATAATTTGTCTATGTTTGGATTTATAAAAATTGAGTTAGATCAGATTTGAATTAAAGCTTGTTTTGCTTATTCCGGGAGTTTCATAATATATTTTTATTTAATTCTTTTTGGTCCTAGTTGCTTAATGAAATATTTTCTATTTAGTTAACATAAAACCATGATTAGGTGATGTTAAGAAATTTTTGTTATATAAAACTATTTTTTTGTTGTTATTTGAAGTAGGAAAACTTTGAGTTGTTTTTTTCTTTAAGTTTTCCCTTTGGGTTTTGCTTTGTTGGTTTTGGTGTGTTACTTTGTTATGTTATTGTCAGGACCCCGATTCCAAGTCACATCGACCTAGCTGGTAACACCTCATATCACTTTGCGGCCTCACGCACGGTATTCCCACGGGTGTCGCCTTACCATGGCCCGGGACCGTTTGCGCCTTTTGGCTCACGTATATGACAGTGTCGCTAGCATCCACATGACAAAGAACCGGGCCGACATGGCTAGTCGTGAACCCAAAGCGGCACTAACCTATGGGGACAGGCATACATGAAACACTTGAGCATGTCGGTCATCAGCGTATGAACTCGGGCTGTAGCACTGGGCTAACAGGACTCCGGTATCCCGGCTGTAGCAGGCTAGGCAGGACTCAAGTATCACCGCATGACATTTCCCGAAGGAACAGACATAGGAGCGAAATGAATCACATGCCGGCCAGTCAAGTGTCCAAGCAGTAGTCTGGGCTAGCAGGACTCCGGTGAACCGGGCTGTGGCGGACTACTATCGCTCGAGAGCACGAGACTACATTTCCCCATATGAGAGGCTGCCAAGGATAAACAACTAGATTGTCGGATCCCACTCATACCAAGCATTTCAATCATACACGCATTACGCCCGATATGAGTAAATACAACAAGGCATCACAACAAAACTCTACAACTCAAGTACTTTATTTAAGTGGCTCAGGAGCCATACATAACACATTCATACAGGTAGGGGTCACATGACCCAACACTCAAGTCATACAATCATACAAGCACATGCGGAAGCAGATTATGTCAGAGTAGACCCTAGAAAGAAAGAAAGCTTGTTGGAGCCTTTCTATCTACAATGGCCCTTCACAAGTCTTAGATCGCCACCTGGGTGGCTAGCTTACTCGTCGAAGTCAACATCTACATAAAATCCGTCGGAGGGGGTAGTATAGTCCTCTGAAAAATATTGATTAGGCAAACATGAGTACAAACGTACTCAGCAAGTCTTACCACAGAATCCTATCATACATGCACATTCTCAAGGAAGGAAGTGGAGTTATTTGCAGCAAGCCAGCTTTGACTCTTGGCTAAGCTATCCTCGTGACACACTTTGTAAAGCATTTTGTCGCATACGAGTCCACTATTCACCATCACAATACTCCACCGTGGATCCTCTCTCGTCATCCCGAGAGGGCCATCCACGATACTCACACTTATCTTGAGGCTTTTAGTAGTATCCATTTACTTGTCTATGAACTGATATAGGTAACCCGAAGTCCTTCTCCGTGGACACGGCTATTCGAATAGATCATATTTAACCTGCGGGGTATACTTCTTCACACGCTCTCACCACTTATAAATCGTTTACCGACATGTACTCGGCAACCTTCAGCGGAAGCCCAGCGTGGGTGTCGGCCACAGCCTACCTAAACACTCAAGTCCCTAGTCCAGGTTTATCGCCTATTCGGGTTCCATCCATGAGGAGTCCGCCGAGGTTTCCCATACAGCCCGAGCGATGTGTGCAGGGTTCCCGAGATACCAAGCGGGAACTCGGTACACGAACCACGGTGCCTACCGCAACACAACCCACCCCTAAGGTCAGCGTTGCGTCGGCCCCAACATGCTACAAACACGAAACTACTTGCAACTCCGGACTATGAGCAGGGGTGGTTAAGAAGCCGAGAGGGTCGATTAAGGATCCCAATGTGTGGTAGTAGCTAGTTCATGGATCACAAACACAGATCTCAGTTCTTAAGTTCGGCCTCAATGAAACAACCCACCATGTACTCCTACATGGCCTCTCATCGATACCTTTACCAAATCGTTTTCAACACTTTCACTCTCGAACCAACACAACCTTTCACTCCAGTTCATCATCCCGATGAGCCAGACTGACACAACTCTAAGCATAGCAAGCATAGCATGGTAGGAATCACAAACATGGCTCAATCAACTCCTACACATACTAGTGGGTTTCATCTAATTCTTGTGGCAATGACAGGTCATGCAAAGGAAGGGTTCAACTACCGCAGCACACAGCAGTTTGAATCGCGTTGTCTTAATGCAGAAACGAGAGCGAAGCGAGAACATGGGTTGTATCGGAATGATCAATGAATTGCTTGCTGATGGAACTGGGTGGAGGTTTGCCCTTGAGATGGGTAGTCGAGGTTATCTTGAGGCGTAACCTATCATGAAAGCACACGAAATAAACATACAAACAATATGCAACAATATGATGCATGCTATGACATGGCAATATGGATGTGTGTTGGCCTAGTGCAAGTTGAAAGAACAGGGGATGAACTCATTTGAATCAAGGATTCAAATGATAGCTCATTTGAGTTAGGCCTAATGGTGCAATATCTTAATCTGGTTATTCAGCATAGTTAACTTGTTTTAACATGCATGAAACCTGTACCAATGGATAGAGTGTATTTTTCTGATAATTTTTCATATATAAATCTTTACATTTGGAGTTATAGAATAAAAGTTATAAGCATTTGAAATTTGAATTATATTCTGGAATTTACTATATAGAAATAATTCCAGAATTTGAATTAATGCGTCAGCATGAGGTCAGCGTGACGTCAGGGGTCAACGGGGTCGTCCAGGTCAAACTGACCAGTGGGACCCGCATGTCAGGGTTAGTTTAAACTAATTTTATTAATTAGAACTAATCCTAATTAGTTTAACTGAGGGGGTCCACATCATTGACTCGAGGAGTCAGCAGGGCCCACGGACAGGTCAACTCACGGCGTCTAGCCGCTTGGCGAGGCCAGCGCGCGGCGAGCAAGTGCTTTTGCACCTTCCGGGCACCAAATGGGCGCGGAGCACCTACATGAAGCTGAGGATGAGCAGCGGTGTTTGGTGGGGTCGATTGGGTTAGGGGTGGCGGAGTGGGCGCCCGGCGACGAAGTCGAGGCGGCGGCGGGGCTCGACCATCGGCGGGTTTGGGGTTAGAGGGCTTGGCGGGCGGAAAGTGCAGTTAGGCCCGTTGGGGCGTGGTGAGTGTGATGGGCGCGTGGCATGGCCGTTAGGTGGCGAGCCTCGTCGGCGGCGAGCTCCGGCGGTGAGTTCGGGTGATCAACGTGCGCTTCGTGGTGGTGCAAGAAGAAGAGAGCGGAGAGGGCGGGAGTAGCCAGCTCACGGTGAACTGTGGAGAGCCTCGTCGGGTCGGGGCGGTCTGATGCGGCGGCGGCGGCGATGGGGATCTCCGGCGGCTTCAAGCTCGGTCGACGTCGTGTAGTGGCCTCGGGGTGCTTAGAGCGAGGGGGACTAGGCTAGCTAGAGGTAATGGGGTGCGGCGGAGCTGCTAGACATGGCGGGGAGGGGTATGAACGGCGGGGAGCACGGCGTCGACGGTGGCGCGTCGGCGATGGCGTCGGCCAGGTTGGGGAGAGCGAGAGAGAGGGGGGGGAAAATGGCGTGTCCGGGGTCGGGCGACGACGCTGGGTCGCCGAGGCGGCGGCGAGGCGGCGGCGGGCGGCGGCAGCTGCGTGGCGCGCTGCGCTCGCCGGCCGACACCAGGCTGCTGCTGGCGAGCCAAGCAGCTGCATTGGCCTTGGCTCTGGGCTGGGCAGCAGATGGGCGATCATGAGCGACAGTAAGCTTTCTCTTTTTTAGTCTTTTCTATTTTCTGCAACTCTGTTAGGGTTTTTAAAAATACCAAAACTATTTCAAAAATTACCAAAATGCTCCTGGTCACTTGTTGGAATATTCCCAACATGAAACATTTTAGTTTGACAATTTTTGAACATTTAAAATATTTTTCATAATTTGAAATGCTCATTTCAAAAACTTGTGGATTAACTCTAGAACCCTTAGATGACCTAGAAAATGGTGCACCTCCTTTGACATGGGTTACGAACCCAAACAAAGAGGATGAGCATTTTGAAGGGCATTTCGGATTCATTGAAATAAATTTTAGTAAACCCTAGTTGTTTTAAGGGGGGTGTTATGGGGTTTCCTGCCTTCCCCATTTCAAATTCAAATGAAATTTAAACATGATGCACACCCTAATGCATGGTCTATCTGGGATGTGACAACTCACCCCCACTCAAAAGAATCTCGTCCCGAGATTTAGGATCTGTTGCGAAAAAGGTGGGATACTCAAGTCGAAGACGATCCTCCCTTTCCCAAGTTGCTTCTTGCTCGGAATGGTTTGACCATTGAACCTTTAGAAACTTGATATTCGGCGTCGAGTGGTGCGCTCGGCTTGATCGAGATCTGAATGGGATATTCTCGATAGGTGAGGTTATCTTGGAGATCAAGCGTTTAGTGGTCCACTCCACGGATAGGATCCGAGAAGCAACGCTGAGTTGGGAAGCGTGGAAGACATCATGGACCTTGGAAAGATGCAGAGGTAGTTCCAATTGGTAGGCAACTTCCCCTCGTTTGGCAAGAATGCGAAAGGGTCCAATGTAACGAGGAGCCAACTTGCCTTTGATATCGAATCGATGGGTTCCCTTTAGAGGAGTAACCCGAAGGTAAGCCTTCTCGCCAATTTCATAAGCCATAGGCTTATGCTTGCGGTCATATTGGCTCTTTTGACGAGATTGGGCTGTTTTCAATTTCTCACGAACAACGCGAACCTGCTCTTCTGCTTCCTGGATCATATCCGGGCCAAAGAGTTGTCTCTCCCCGGTTTCTGACCAGTTAAGAGGCGTTCGACATTTTCGTCCATAAAGAACTTGAAAGGGCTTTGCCCGGTGGCTTGATAACTATTGTTATAAGCGAACTCGGCGAATGGAAGGCATTTCTCCCAATTCATGCGAAAGAGATGTGAAGCTCGAAGCATATCCTCTAGGATTTGATTGACTCGTTCAACTTGACCACTTGATTGGGGATGGAAAGCGGTGCTAAAGGAGAGCGAGTTCCCATAGCGTTTTGAAACTTTCCCAAAATCGAGAGGTGAAGAGACTCCCACGGTCGGAGTTAATTTCAATGGAACACCATGAAGAGACACTATTCGGAGATGTACAAATCAGCTAGCTGGCTAGCGGTTATACTCTCACGAACAGGTAGGAAGTGGGCTACTTTGGAAAGGCGATCGGCGACAACGAAGATAGCATTATTCCCTCTCTTGGTCTGGAAACCCGGTAATGAAATCCATACCGATTTTATCCCATTTCCATTCAGGAATTTCCAAAGGTTGAAGGGTACCAGCAGGCCGTTGATGCTCTGCTTTAACTCGACGACGACGTCGCGATT
The DNA here is from genome assembly GCA_021605205.1 of Aegilops longissima. NCBI lineage: Eukaryota > Viridiplantae > Streptophyta > Magnoliopsida > Poales > Poaceae > Aegilops > Aegilops longissima. The sequence goes on along the minus strand of JAHIAM010005484.1, from coordinate 35,911 downwards.
AGCAATGTATTGAGCGATTTCTCTCTTCATCCTAGTCCACCAAAACCTCTGGCGTGATCTTGATACATCTTAGTACTACCGGGATGAATGGTGAGAGGAGAGTCATGAGCTTCCTTAAGGATCAATTGCCGTAGCTGTTGTTTCTTAGGAACCACCAGCGGTTTTCAAAGAAGACAACACCTCGTTCATCTATGGAGAAACATTTAGCAGCTCCGCTAGCAATGTTCTCCTTGATCCGAGATATCCCTCTATCATACTGCTGAGCAGCTATGATTCGATCCGTAAGGTCAGGTTTCGCCACCAGGGTGGAAAGGAATCCTCGAGGAACAATGTGAAGATTAAGCTTACGAAATTCCTCGTGGAGAATTGGTTGACTTTGTTGTAACATCAGATTGTTACAATAAGATTTGCGACTTAGTGCGTCAGCCATGACATTGGCTTTGCCTGGGGTGTAAGATATTCCTAAGTCGAAATCTGTAATCAACTCGACCCAACGTCTTTGCACGAGATTCAAATCCGGTTGGGTGAAGATATATTTCAGACTTTGGTGATCGATGTAGATTTTACAACGATTACCCGAAGGTAATGTCGCCAGGTTTTGAGTGCATGAACCATCGCTGCAAGCTCTAGATCGTGTGGGGATAGTTATCCTCATGTGGGCGAATCGAGATCGTAGGCAATCACATGACGATCTTGCATGAGTATGCAACCTAGTCCTTGTCGCGAGGCGTCGCAATAGATAATAAAGTCCTTAGAAATCTGGTGGAACAAATGCAGGAGCAGATGTCGAGCGTCTTTTCAGTTCTGAAAGCTGATCTCGCCTTTATGGCGTCCATTCGAACTTCTTATCTTTCTTGAGGAGTTCGGTTAGAGGTTTAGCAACTTTAGAGAATTCTCGGCGAAGCGGCGGCAATAGCTCGCTAAACCGAGGAAACTCGAACTTGCTTGACCGATTCAGGTGGAGTCCAATCAAGGGCGGCTTGAACTCGCTCGGGATTGACAGCAATGCCCTTACCCGAGATTACATGTCCTAGATAGGTCACTTCTGGTAACCAAAATTCACATTTAGAGAATTTGGCATAAAGGCGGTGCTCTCGAAGTTTCATCAATACTAGCCTTAGGTGTTCGGCATGTTCTTCCTCATTCTTGGAGTAGATGAGTATATCATCGAGGTATACCACGACAATTTATCAAATACTCCATGAAGATTGAGTTCATTAACCGAGAGAAAGTGGCTGGAGCATTGGTTAATCCGAAGGACATGACGGTGTACTCGTATTGGCCATAACGAGTGACAAAGGCCGTTTAGGAATGTCCCGTTCTTGATTTTGATTTGATGGTAGCCCAACCTCAAATCCATCTTGAAAAAGGCGAGGATCCAGCGAGCTGATCATACAGTCGTTGATCCCGGGAGCGGATACTTGTTCTTGATAGTGACCAAATTGACAGTCGGTAATCTACAACCATCCGATCCGTACCATCCTTCTTCTTGACGAAGAGGACGGGCAAGCCCATGGAGATGAACTAGGATGGATGAAACCTTTCGCAAGGACTCATCGAGTTGTTTCTTAAGTTCAGCTAGTTCTAGGGGTGCCATCTTATAAGGTCTTCTAGAGATTGGGACGGTGCCGGGAATAAGATCTATCACGAACTCGACGTCCCTGTCAGGTGGGACACCTCGCAGTTCTTCCGGAAAGACATCCGGGAAATCACGGACTACCGGAATATCTTCGAGATCTGGAAGGGGGTTGGCATTTAAGGAGTAAAGCTGGCGCTTAGACACTCGGGTTAAAACATCCACTGTTTTGCCCGAAGGATGGGTAAGTTGAACAGTTCTAGTAGAGCAATCAATCTTAGCATAATGGGCTGACATCCAGTCCATACCCAAGATGATGTTTATGTCCGAGGACTTGAGAGCTATTAGAGATGCAAGAAAGACTAATCTGTCGACAAGAATTTCATTCCATGGCTTATTCTAGAGGTTTGCCATCTAGAACCAGGAGTTTAATTTCCATGGAGGTAGGCATGTCACGAGAATGTGGTGTTGTGTAATCGAGCATAGCTCTTAGAAATAAATGAATGAGATGCTCCAAAGATCAAAAGAACAGTTGCGGATGGCAATTAACAAGAAGCGTCGAGGGCGGCGTTGGGATCCTCATAGGTTTCTTCAGCGAGACATAGTTGACATGGCCACGGCGGTGGCAAGCTGGCAGCATAGGGCACCTTTCCTGCTGGCTTGCCGCGACCAGAGACTTTCGGCTTGATTGGGGTTGTTCTGGGGACACTCTCGAATATAGTGGCCCGTCTCTCCACATTTGAAGCAAGTGATCACATTTGGCCGTGGGGCCACATTAGCAGTCGGACCTCCATAAGTCTTGGGTGGAAAATACGGCTGGTTGGGGCGAGGCGCCTCGAAGGATGGCCTCGGGGTGTACCTGGGTGGTAGAGCCGTATTTGGAACCCAAACCCGGCGCTTCTGGGATCCCGAGCCGGATGACGATCCAGAATCACGGATGTGCTTGCGTGAAGCCTCGAAATCAGTCTGCCCAGTCTCGGCGCTGATAGCCTTATTGACTAGCTTCGGGAAAGAGGTACACTCATGCAGACGGAGATCTCGGCGTAGCTCAGGGCTAAGTCCCTTACGGAACCTTGCCTGCTTCTTGGCATCGGTAGAAACTTCTTCGGGAGCATAACGTGCTAACCTCCCAAATTCACGGCTGTAGGCATCCTTTGTCACCGCCTTGGGTGAAACTGCAAAATTCCTCACGTTTGCGGTCCATAAGACCTTCGGAATATGGTGCTCACGGAAGGCGGCACTGAATTCATCCCAAGTTGTAACTTGTCCAGCTGGACGATAGCCTCATAATTTTCCCACGAGAGATCGGCGGGGCCTTCCGGATGATAGGCGGCAAAGGTAACCTTGTCGGCCTCAGCCACGTTAGCGGAACGCAGCTTGTGGTGGATCTTGCGGAGCCAATCATCTGCGTCGAGAGGCTCGACGGAACATTTGAACTTTGGAGGATATAGCTTGACGAAATCATTGAGTGAAACCCCATCGTTTCTTGGCTGGCGTGCTGTGTTTTGTTCAATCCTCTCCAATAAGCGGTTGGTTTCGCGCTTATTGCGTTCTGCTTCCAGCATCACCTCAGCCAAGGATGGCGGTTGCGGCAGATTCACATTTCTGGCTGCACTGGCTTCTCCCTGCTCTGGAGCAGCAGGAGTAGTTCGAGTGTTGACCATCCTGGGAGACAAAGCAAAGGTTTAAACCAGGATGGCAGAATTTAACAAGGAAGTGCGGAAGGTAATGGACAGCATGGAATGCAGAGATGTTCATCCGTATGACATGGTAATATAAAACTGCCATATTTATATATATACCATCGGTCATACACACCATTCATAGTTTAGTACAAGCCTGACGGAGTACAACTATAAGGAAAGGCGTTACATCTCATCGGAAGCATTCCAACTTCTATACATTATTTTTCTACACTTCCGGAACGATACACACTAAGTCGTATTCCACGAGTCACGCAGGACGGTGGAAACACAACCATTACCATACTAGGAATGCTACTACTATCTCAGGCAGCTCCATAGTAGTCCTCATAGAAGTCACCACCCAGACCTGGAAGTGGAACATGATCGTCCGGAAACAGACAATCTGTGGAGCACATGGACCATAAGGACTCGGATGTGGCCGTGGACCAACAGACGGTGGCGAGCAGAGGCCCACGAGGAGGTGATGCCTCAACCTCACGCCACTCCATGAAGTCCGCAGACTCGCCCGCACAGGTACAAGTCTCTCATGTCCATATATCCAGCTTGCACGGCAGGTGCAAACCTAGTCGAGTAGCCCAGTGGTGGAGCGGGCATTAAACAGCTCCATACGCAAGGCCGGTTCTCACGGTCCTTGTCCTCCAACAACTCAAGAGTAGTGCGAAGGTGAATCCTCATGGGAGGCATCGCTGTACAAACCACGAAGGTAGCCATGCGCCCAGGAAGAGATCTTGGCATATAGCGGAAGTCGGTGTTGCTCAACAAAGCAGTTCAGCTCGAATAATAGTCATCATGGAATAGGCTGCATCTTGTACAGACATTCCAATAGTGATTCCGAGCCCATAAGAATAGTGAAGTGGCTCAGTAGCTCCGGGGTAAGATGGATAAATCCGGACCGTGCATAGATATTGGCTTTGATTGAAATCCCTGAACTGCTCCTCGACGGTATATTCAGGATACCATCGATAACCAGACTCAATCATCACCCTAACCAACATGGCCGTGTGACCGCACACATCAATGCAACGAGTCAGGCGAACCACTTGGTTCTGGGAACGGGTGGCCATCTGAAAGCACAACCACATTGCAAAGGCATTAGAATTTCTAGGGAAAATCGGGCAGCATAACATCTGTAAATGCTCAAGTCAAGTTTGAGACATTCAAAATCAGATTTGCAAAACCACTCAACAACATCATATCAAGGTTCTGGTTCAAATGGTAGCATACTAAAATTAGTGGCACTGAAATGAGGATGTAACCAACAATCCTATAAGTTACTACGGAATAGTAACACGTGAACCTGATAGAGAGAAGAGAGCCTAGTCCTATACCCGCGTCGAATGAGAAGAGGATGACTCAGATCGAGGGCATAAGGTAAAGGAGTAAAAAGAGCCTTACGTTCCTCCACAATCAATTCCCCTACATATAACTAAAGCATTTCTAGACTCAACTTGACCAGTTTGGCTTAGCGAACCTACAGGCAGCCCTGCTCGATGCCAACGCTGTCGGGACCCGATTCCAAGTCACATCGACCTAGCTGGTAACACCTCATATCACTTTGCGGCCTCACGCACGGTATTCCCACGGTGTCGCCTTACCATGGCCGGGACCGTTTAGCCTTTTGGCTCACGTATATGACAGTGTCGCTAGCATCCACATGACAAAGAACCGGGCCGACATGGCTATTCGTGAACCCAAAGCGGCACTAACCTATGGGGACAGGCATACATGAAACACTTGAGCATGTCGGTCATCAACGTATGAACTCGGGCTGTAGCACTGGGCTATGAGGACTCCGGTATCCCGGGCTGTAGCAGAGCTAAGCAGGACTCAAGTATCACCGCGTGACATTTCCCGAAGGAACGGACATAGGAACGAAATGAATCACATGCCGGCCAGTCAAGTGTCCAAGCAGTAGTCTGGGCTAGCAGGACTCCGTGAACCGGGCTGTAGCGGACTACTATCGCTCAGAGGCACGAGACTACATTTCCCCATATGAGAGGCTGCCAAGGATAAACAACTAGATTGTCGGATCCCACTCATACCAAGCATTTTCAATCATACACGCATTACGCCCGATATGAGTAAATACAACAAGGCATCACAACAAAACTCTACAACTCAAGTACTTTATTTAAGTGGCTCCGAGGAGCCATACATAACACATTCATACAGGTAGGGGTCACATGACCCAACACTCAAGTCATACAATCATACAAGCACATGCGGAAGCAGATTATGTCTGAGTACAGACCCTAGAAAGAAAGAAAGCTTGTTGGAGCCTTTCTATCTACAATGGCCCTTCACAAGTCTTAGATCGCCACCTGGGTGGCTAGCTTACTCGTCGAAGTCAACATCTACATAGAATCTGTCGGAGGGGGTAGTATAGTCCTCTGAAAAATATTGATTAGGCAAACATGAGTACAAACGTACTCAGCAAGTCTTACCACAGAATCCTATCATACATGCACATTCTCAAGGAAGGAAGTGGAGTTATTTGCAGCAAGCCAGCTTTGACTCTTGGCTAAGCTATCCTCGTGACACACTTTGTAAAGCATTTTGTCGTACGAGTCCACTATTCACCATCACAATACTCCACCGTGGATCCTCTCTCGTCATCCCCGAGAGGGCCATCCACGATACTCACACTTATCTTGAGGCTTTTAGTAGTATCCATTTACTTGTCTATGAACTGATATAGGTAACCCGAAGTCCTTCTCCGTGGACACGGCTATTCGAATAGATCATATTTAACCTGCGGGGTATACTTCTTCACACACGCTCTCACCACTTATAAATCGTTTACACGACATGTACTCGCAACCTTCAGCGGAAGCCCAGCGTGGGTGTCGGCCACAGCCTACCTAAACACTCAAGTCCCTAGTCCAGGTTTATCGCCTATTCGGGTTCCATCCATGAGAGAGTCCGGCCGAGGTTTCCCATACAGCCCGAGCGATGTGTGCGGGGTTCCCGAGATACCAAGCGGGCACTCGGTACACAGACCCGCAGTGCCTACCGCAACACAACCCACCCCTAAGGTCAGCGTTAAATGCGGCCCCACATGCTACAAACACGAAACTACTTGCAACTCCGGACTATGAACAGGGGTGGTTAAGAAGCCGAGAGGGTCGATTAAGGATCCCAATGTGTGGTAGTAGCTAGTTCATGGATCACAAACACAGATCTCAGTTCTTAAGTTCGGCCTCAATGAAACAACCCACCATGTACTCCTACATGGCCTCTCATCGATACCTTTACCAAATCGTGTTCAACACTTTCACTCTCGAACCAACACAACCTTTCACTCCAGTTCATCATCCCGATGAGCCAGACCTGACACAACTCTAAGCATAGCAAGCATAGCATGGTAGGAATCACAAACATGGCTCAATCAACTCCTACACATACTAGTGGGTTTCATCTAATTCTTGTGGCAATGACAGTCATGCAGAGGAAGTGGGTTCAACTACCGCAGCACACAGCAGTTTGAATCGCGTTGTCTTAATGCAGTAAACGAGAGCAGAAGCGAGAACATGGGTTGTATCGGAATGATCAATGAATTGCTTGCCTGATGGAACTGGGGTGGAGGTTTGCCCTTCAGATGGGTAGTCGAGGTTATCTTCGGGGGCAGAACCTATCATGAAAGCACACCGAAATAAACATACAAACAATATGCAACAATATGATGCATGCTATGACATGGCAATATGGATGTGTGTTGGCCTAGTGCAAGTTGAAAGAACAGGGGATGAACTCATTTGAATCAAGGATTCAAATGATAGCTCATTTGAGTTAGGCCTAATGGTGCAATATCTTAATCTGGTTATTCAGCATAGTTAACTTGTTTTAACATGCATGAAACCTGTACCAATGGATAGAGTGTATTTTTCTGATAATTTTTCATATATAAATCTTTACATTTGGAGTTATAGAATAAAAGTTATAAGCATTTGAAATTTGAATTATATTCTGGAATTTACTATATAGAAATAATTCCAGAATTTGAATTAATGCGTCAGCATGAGGTCAGCGTGACGTCGAGGGTCAGCGGGTCGTCCAGTCAAACTGACCAGTGGGACCCGCATGTCGAGGTTAGTTTAAACTAATTTTATTAATTAGAACTAATCCTAATTAGTTTAATCGGAGGGGTCCACTGTCATTGACTCGAGGAGTCAGCGGGGCCACGGACAGGTCAACTCATCGGCGTCTAGCCACCGGCGGCCGAGGCCAGCGGCGGAGCAAGTGCTTTTGCACCTTCCGGGCACCAAATGGGCCTGAGGAGCACCTCGTGAAGCTGAGGATGAGCCGCGGTGTTTGGTGGGGTCGATTAGGTTAGGGGTGGCTGGAGTGGCGCCGGCGACGAGTCGGGCGGCGGGGGCTCGCCATCGGCGGGTTTGGGGTTAGAGGGCTTGGCGGGCGCGGAAGTGCAGTTAGGCCCGTTGGGGCGTGGTGAGTGTGATGGGCGCGTGGCATGGCGTTAGGTGGCGAGCCTCGTCGGCGACGAGCTCCGCGGCGGTGGGTTCGGGTGATCAACGTGCGCTCGTGGTGGTGCAAGAAGAAGAGAGCGGAGAGGACGGGAGTAGCCAGGCTCACGGTGAACTGTGGAGAGCCTCGTCGGGGTCGGGGCGGTCGATCTGCGGCGGCGACGCGATGGGGATCTCCGGCGGCTTCAAGCTCGGTCGAGGTGCGTGTAGTGGCCTCGGGGTGCTTAGAGAGGGGGACTAGGCTAGCTAGAGGTAATGGGGTGCGGCGGAGCTGCTAGACATGGCGGGAGGGTATGAGCGGCGGGGAGCACGGTGTCAGCGGTGGCGCGTCGGCGATGGCGTCGGCCAGGTTGGGGAGAGCGAGAGAGAGGCGGGGGGAAATGGCGTGTCCGGGGTCGGGCGACGACGCGGGTCGTCGAGGCGGCGGCGGCGAGGGCAAAGCAGGCGGCGGCCAGCTGCGTGGCGCGCCCTGCGCTCGCCGGCCGGCACCAGGCTGCCTGCCTGGCCGAGCCAAGCAGCTCGCTGGCGCGGCTGCTGGGCTGGGCCGGCAGGTGGGCCGGTCGCGGGCGACAGGTAAGCTTTCTCTTTTTTTTAGTCTTTTCTATTTTCTGCAACTCTGTTAGGGTTTTTAAAAATACCAAAACTATTTCAAAAATTACCAAAATGCTCCTGGTCACTTGTTGGAATATTCCCAACATGAAACATTTTAGTTTGACAATTTTTGAACATTTAAAATATTTTTCATAATTTGAAATGCTCATTTCAAAAACTTGTGGATTAACTCTAGAACCCTTAGATGACCTAGAAAATGGTGCACCTCCTTTGACATGGGTTCTGAACCCAAACAAAGAGGATGAGCATTTTGAAGGGCATTTCGGATTCATTGAAATAAATTTTAGTAAACCCTAGTTTTTTAAGGGGGGGGGGTGTTCTGGGGTTTCCTGCCTTCCCCATTTCAAATTCAAATGAAATTTAAACATGATGCACACCCTAATGCATGGTCTATCTGGGATGTGACAGTTATGTTATGCTATGTGCTTATTATAGTTATTGTTTGCCTCGGTAGAGTTTCCGGAGTGCGAAGATTGCTACTACGAAACCCTAGTTTTTCGAAGATCGTCAACAAGGCAAGTTCACTTTGACCATGCTTTCTTACCTATGTTTTATTGCATTTAGTGGCACCTTTGCAACCACCCCTCAGTAGTGTTATTGAAATTCTTGTAGTTGAGTAGTATGCATGAGGTAGGAACCCATCACCCTATTACCAAGCCCGAGACGTTATTTTATTCTAATGCTACTGTTGTAGTAGGCGGGTTTGGTATGAGTGTTCGAGTGGTGTGAGAATGGAGGATCTCGTCATTGGCGACAACACCATGATGAAAGCTGCAAGGACTGCATCTTCAAGGCCTCAAGACTTCAAGACTCGAGACAAGAATTCAATACACGCTCTTCGGGTGAAGGACGGTTGACGGGCACCCTAGAGAAACCAGTGGTTGGCGGGATGCATGGAGAAGCGCCATGACATCTTGCGAAAGCTTCACCCAGACTCAAAGAGACGGAAGAATACTTCATGCCCGAAGCTTACCTGCAACCGCAAGTCATTATGGGCTCGGCTTGGTTGACCTTAGTTGTGACTCTGGCTGGGGCGGTACTAGCAGATGTAGAACTACGGTAGGATGGGTTGAGTACGGACAAAGGGTCGGAGGAACTCTTTGGAAGACCATGTTTGGTCATCTTGTTCTCAAACATTCTGAAGTGCGAGAACGTAAAGAGAGGATCGAATCTTGCGGGTAAAGTGTACAAACCTCTGTAGAGGTTAAAACCTAATCGATTAGCCGTGTCCCGATTCACGGACAATTTGAGCAGCTGGACTTGGATCTATCTCGGAACTCTCAACACCGGACTGATAACTTAATTGTGGGCAACTTATGATGACTTTGGGCTATGAGACATCGGTTGGCGGAACCATGTCATGATAGAAAACTCCACAGTACAGACTTCATTTATTCTTTTGATGTAGGTAAAATAAAATCAGCTTTTACGCAAACAAAACTCAGATCTGAGCCACAAAGACATACTGCATATAGTATAGTTTATCATCTATTTTCTCTTATGGTGATCTTGCCAACATTCAATGTCTTGACCTACATGGCTGCAACGTATCATGTTGCGATATTTCCTCGACAGTAAGAGATTACGATCTGAGGTTACGGTCTACACTCAACCTGCCGATGGCGTTGATGGGACTCCACACCTGTTTGATTGTTTCCGCTGAGTATATTGAGGTATATATCATTTCGTTATTTATACATGTGATTGCACTTTGATATATACATTGATGTCTTGTGTGTGCCAAATACTTGATCCGAGGATGGCACAGTAACACAGAGGCTTGACCGTCTGAGGTCGGGTCGCTACAACTTTGGTTCGGCGGTATTGTTGGATGAAGCAGCCTGAACCGACATTACGTGTACGCTTACGTGAGACTGGTTCTACCGACATGCTTTGCACACAGGTGGCTGGCGGGTGTCAGTTTCTCCAACTTTAGTTGAACCGAGTGTGGCTACGCCTGGTCCTTGAGAAGGTTAAAACAACACTAACTTGACGAACTATCATTGTGGTTTTGATGCGTAGGTAAGAACGGTTCTTGCTCAGCCCATAGCAGCCACTTAAAACTTGCAACAACAAAGTGGAGGACATCTAACTTGTTTTTGCAGGGCATGTTGTGATGTGATATGGTCAAGGCATGATGTTATATTTTATTGTATGAGATGATCATGTTTTATAACCAAGTTATCGGCAACTGGCAGGAGCCATATGGTTGTCGCTTTATTGTATGCAATGCAATCGCCCTGTAATGCTTTACTTTATCACTTAGCGGTAGCGATAGTCGTAGAAGCATAAGTTGGCGAGACGAGATGCTACGACGGAGATCCAGGTGTCGCGCCGGTGACGATGGTGATCATGATGGTGCTTCGAAGATGGAGATCACAAGCACAAGATGATGATGGCCATATCACATCACTTATATTGATTGCATGTGATGTTTATCTTTTATGCATCTTATCTTGCTTTGATTGACGGTAGCATTATAAGATGATCTCTTACTAAATTGTCAAGGTATAAGTGTTCTCCCTGAGTATGCACCGTTGCGAAAGTTCTTCTTGCTGAGACACCATGTGACGATCGGGTGTGATAGGCTCTAAGTTCAAATACAACAGGTGCAAAACAGTTGCACACGCGGAATACTCAGGTTAAACTTGATGAGACTAGCATGTAACAGATATGGCATCAGAACACTGAGACCGAAAGGTCGAGCGTGAATCATATAGTAGATATGATCAACATAGTGATGTTCACCATTGAAACTAGTCCATCTCACGTGATGATCGGACATGGTTTAGTTGATATGGATCACGTGATCACTTAGAGGATTAGAGGGATGTCTATCTAAGTGGCAGTTCTTAAGTAATATGATTAAATTGAACTTCAATTTATCATGAACTTAGTACCTGATAGTATCTTGCTTGTCTATGTTGTTGTAGATAGATGGCCCGTGTTGTTGTTCCGTTGAATTTTAATGCGTTCCTTGAGAAAGCAAAGTTGAAAGATGATAGTAGCAATTACACTGACTGGGTCCGTAACTTGAGGATTATCCTCGTTGCTGCACAGAAGAATTATGTCCTGGAAGCACCGCTAGGTGCCAAACCTGCTGCAGGAGAAACACCAGATGTTATGAACGTCTGGCAGAGCAAAGCTGATGACTACTCGATAGTTCAGTGTGCCATGCTTTACGGCTTAGAACCGGGACTTCAACGATGTTTTGAACGTCATGGAGCATATGAGATGCTGTAGGAGTTGAAGTTAATATTTCAAGCAAATGCCTGGATTGAGAGATATGAAGTCTCCAATAAGTTCTACAGCTGTAAGATGGAGGAGAATAATTCTGTCAGTGTGCATATACTCAGAATGTCTGGGTATAACAATCACTTGATTCAACTGGGAGTTAATCTTTCGGATGATAGCGTCTTTGACAAAATTCTTCCATCACTGCCACCAAGCTACAAGAGCTTCGTGATGAACTATAACATGCAAGGGATGGATAAGACGATTCCCGAGCTCTTCGCAATGCTAAAGGCTGCGGAGGTAGAAACCAAGAAGGAGTATCAAGTGTTGATGGTCAACAAGACAACCAGTTTCGAGAAAAAGGGCAAAGGGAAGAAGAAGGGGAACTTCAAGAAGAACAGCAAACAAGTTACTGCTCAGGAGCAGAAACCGAAGTCTGGACCTAAGCCTGAGACTGAGTGCTTCTACTGCAAACAGACTGGTCACTCGAAGTGGAACTGCCCCAAGTATTTGGCGGATAAGAAGGATGGCAAGGTGAAGAAAGGTATATGTGATATACATGTTATTAATGTGCACCTTACTAGTGCTCGCAGTAGCACCTGGGTATTTGATACTGGTTCTGTTGCTAATATTTGCAACTCGAAACAGGGACTACGGATTAAGTGAAGATTGGCTAAGGACGAGGTGACGATGCGTGTGGGAAATGGTTCCAAAGTCGATGTGATCGCAGTCGGCACGCTACCTCTACATCTACCTTCGGGATTAGTTTTAGACCTGAATAATTGTTATTTGGTGCCAGCGTTGAGCATGAACATTATATCTGGATCTTGTTTGATGCGAGACGGTTATTCATTTAAATTAGAGAATAATGGTTGTTCTATTTATATGAGTAATATCTTTTATGGTAATGCACCCTTGAAGAGTGATCTATTTTTTGTTGAATCTCGATAGTAGTGATACACATATTCATAATATTGAAGCCAAAAGATGCAGAGTTGATAATGATAGTGCAACTTATTTGTAGCACTGCCGTTTAGGTCATATTGGTGTAAAGCGCATGAAGAAACTCCATACTGATGGACTTTTGGAACCACTTGATTATGAATCACTTGGTACTTGCGAACCATGCCTCATGGGCAAGATGACTAAAACGCCTTTCTCCGGAACTATGGAGCGAGCAACAGATTTGTTGGAAATCATACATAGAGATGTATGTGGTCCAATGAATGTTGAGGCTCGCGGCGGGTATTGTTATTTTCTCACCTTCACAGATGATTTAAGAAGATATGGGTATATCTACTTAATGAAACATAAGTCTAAAACATTTGAAAAGTTCAAAGAATTTCAGAGTGAAGTTGAAAATCATCGTAAGAAGAAAATAAAGTTTCTACGGTCTGATCGTGGAGGAGAATATTTGAGTTACGAGTTTGGTCTTCATTTGAAACAATGCGGAATAGTTTCGCAACTCACGCCACCCGGAAGACCACATCGTAATGGTGTATCCGAACGTCGTAATCGTACTTTACTAGATATAGTGTGATCTATGATGTCTCTTACTGATTTACCGCTATCATTTTGGGGTTATGCTTTAGAGACGACTGCATTCACGTTAAATAGGGCACCATCGAAATCCGTTGAGACGACGCCTTATGAACTGTGGTTTGGCTAGAAACCAAAGTTTTCATTTCTTAAAGTTTGGAGTTGTGATGCTTATGTGAAAAAGCTTCAACCTGATAGCTCGAACCCAAATCGGAGAAATGTGTCTTCATAGGATACCCAAAGGAAACTGTTGGGTACATCTTCTATCACAGATCGGAAGGCAAGACTTTTGTTGCTAAATTTGGATCCTTTCTAGAGAAGGAGTTTCTCTCGAAAGAAGTGAGTGGGAGGAAAGTAGAACTTGATGAGGTAACTATACCTGCTCCCTTATTGGAAAGTAGTTCATCACAGAAACCGGTTCCCGTGACATCTACATCAATTAGTGAGGAACTTGATGATGATGATCATGAAACTACAGATCAAGTTGTTACTGAACCTCGTGGATCAACCAGAGTAAGATCCGCACCACAGTGGTATGGTAATCCTGTTCTGGAGGTTATGTTACTAGACCATGAAGAACCTACGAACTATGAAGAAGCAATGGTGAGCCCAGATTCCGCAAAATGGCTTGAGGCCATGAAATCTAAGATGGGATCCATGTATGAGAACAAAGTGTGGACTTTGGTTGACTTGCCCGATGATCGGCAAGCCATTGAGAATAAATGTATCTTCAAGAAGAAGACCGACGCTGACGGTAATGTTACTGTCCATAAAGCTCGACTTGTTGCAAAAGGTTTTCGACAAGTTCAAGGAATTGACTACGATGATACTTTCTCACCCGTAGCGATGCTTAAGTCTGTTCGAATCATGTTAGCAATTGCCGCACTTTATGATTATGAAATTTGGCAAATGTATGTAAAAACTGCATTCCTGAATGGATTTCTGGAAGAAGAGTTGTATGTGATGCAACCAGAAGGTTTTGTCGATCCAAAGGGAGCTAACAAAGTGTGCAAGCTCCAGCGATCCATTTATGGACTGGTGCAAGCCTCTCGGAGTTGGAATAAACTCTTTGATAGTGTGATCAAAGCATTTGGTTTTATACAGACTTTTGGAGAAGCCTGTGTTTACAAGAAAGTGAGTGGCAGCTCTATAGCATTTTCTATATTATATGTGGATGACATATTGCTAATTGGAAATGATATAGAATTTCTGGATAGCATAAAGGGATACTTGAATAAGAGTTTTTCAATGAAGGACCTCGGTGAAGCTGCTTATATATTGAGAATCAAGATCTATAGAGATAGATCAAGACGCTTAATTGAACTTTAACAAAGCACATAACTTGACAAAGTTTTGAAGAAGTTTAAAATGGATCAAGCAAAGAAAGGGTTCTTGCCTGTGTTACAAGTTGTGAAGTTGAGTAAGACTCAATGCCCGACCACTGCAGAAGATAGAGAGAAGATGAAAGATGTTCCCTATGCTTCAGCAATAGGCTCTATCATGTATGCAATGCTGTGTATCAGACCTGATGTGTGCCTTGCTATAAGTTTAGCAGGGAGGTAGCAAAGTAAACCAGGAGTGTATCACTGGACAGCGGTCAAGAACATCCTGAAATACCTGAAAAGGACTAAGGATATGTTTCTCGTTTATGGAGGTGATAAATAGCTAGTCGTAAATGGTTACGTCGATGCAAGCTTTGACAGTGATCCGGACGATTCTAAATCGCAAACCAGATACATGTTTACATTGAACGGTGGAGCTGTCAGTTGGTGCAGTTCTAAACAAAGCATTGTGGCGGGATCTATGTGAGAAGTGGAGTACATAGCATCTTCAGAAGCAGCAAATGAAGGAGTTCATATCCAATCTAGGTGTCATACCTAGTGCATCGGGTCCAATGAAAATATTTTGTGACAATACTGGTGCAATTGCCTTGGCACAGGAATCCAGATTTCACAAGAGAACCAAGCACATCAAGAGACGCTTCAACTCCATCCGGGATCTGGTCCAGGTGGGAGACATAGAAATTTGCAAGATACATACGGATCTGAATGTTGCAGACCCGTTGACTAAGCCTCTTCCACGAGCAAAACATGATCAGCACCAAGGCTCCATGGGTGTTAGAATCATTACTGTGTAATCTAGATTATTGACTCTAGTGCAAGTGGGAGACTAAAGGAAATATGCCCTAGAGGCAATAAGAAAGTTATTATTTATTTCCTTATATCGTGATAAATGTTTATTGTTCATGCTAGAATTGTATTAATCGGAAACATAATACTTGTGTGAATACATTGACAAATAGAGTGTCACTAGTATGCCTCTACTTGACTAGCTCGTTTATCAAAGATGGTTATGATTCCTAACAATTGACATGAGTTGTCATTTGATTAACGGGATCACATCATTAGAAGAATGATGTGATTGACTTGACCCATTCTGTTAGCTTAGCACACGATCGTTTAGTATTCTGCTATTGCTTTCTTCATGACTTATACATGTTCCTATGACTATGAGATTATGTAACTCCCGTTTACCGGAGGAACACTTTGTGTGCTACCAAACGTCACAACGTAACTGGGTGATTATAAAGGTGCTCTACAGGTGTCTCCAAAGGTTCTGTTTGGGTTGGCGTATTTCGAGATTAGGATTTGTCACTCTGATTGTCGGAGAGGTATCTCTGGGCCCACTCGGTAATGCACATCACTATAAGCCTTGCAAGCATTGTAACTAATGAGTTAGTTGCGGGATGATGTATTACGGAACGAGTAAAGAGGCTTGCCGGCAACGAGATTGAACTAGGTATTGAGATACCGACGATCGAATCTCGGGCAAGTAACATACCGATAACAAAGGGAACAACGTATGTTGTTATGCGGTTTGACCAATAAAGATCTTCGTAGATTATGTAGGAGCCAATATGAGCATCCAGGTTCCGCTATTGGTTATTGACCGAAGACGTGTCTCGGTCATGTCTACATAGTTCTCAAACCCGTAGGGTCCGCATGCTTAAAGTTTGATGACGGTTATATTATGAGTTTATGTGTTTTTATGTACCGAAGATAGTTCAGAGTCCCAGATGTGATCACGGACATGACGACGAGTCTCGAAATGGTTGAGACGTAAAGATCAATATATTGGATGACTACGTTTGGCACTGGAAAGGTTTCGGAAGGTTTCAGACATTATTCGGAGTACCGGGGGTTACCGGAACCCCCCGGGAACTAATGGGCCTTGTTGGGCCCTAGTGGAGAGAGAGAGGGGTCGGCCAGTGCAAGAGGCGCGCCCCTCCCCTTGAGTCCGAATAGGACAAGGAAGGTTGGGTGAGGCGGCGCCCCCCTTGCCTTTCGCCTCTCCCACTCCTTCCTTCCCCCTCCTCCTTGGACTAGGAAAGGGAGGGGCAAACCTACTTGGAGAAGGTTTCCACCTCCTAGGGCGTGCCACCCCCTTGGCCGGCCCTCTCCTCCTCCCCCCTTTATATACGGAGGAGGGGGGCACCCCATAGACACAACAATTGACCACTTGATCTCTTAGCCGTGTGTGGTGCCCCCCTCCACCATAATCCACCTCGATAATATTGTAGCAGTGCTTAGGCGAAGCCCTGCGTCGGTAGAACATCATCATCGTCACCACACCATCGTGCTGATGAAACTCTCCCTCAACACTCGGCTGGATCAGAGTTCGAGGGACGTCATCGAGCTGAACGTGTGCTGAACACGGAGGTGCCGTGCGTACGGTACTTGATCGGTCGGATCGTGAAGACGTACGACTACATCAACCGCGTTGTGCTAACGCTTCCGCTTTCGGTCTACAAGGGTACGTGGACAACACTCTCCCCACTCGTTGCTATACATCACCATGATCCTGCGTGTGCGTAGGATTTTTTTTGAAATTACTATGTTCCCCAACACTTTACTTTGTGATAGCCATAGTGTTTGATGTTATATATCTTGCTATCACATAGTTATTTATCTTGCCTACCATAAGTTGTTGGTGTACATAGGTGAGCCTAGTTGTTTTAGTTTTGTGCTTGACAAGTTAAACACTAGTTTTATTCTGCATTTGCTCTAGCCTAAGCCTTTACCTACTAGATAGTTTTCTGATTTTAGGTTGCATCCCTTTTTATCAACCACTAATCAGTTTATTAAATAAGTCCATTGTATGGTACATCCCAATGAAAAGTGATACCCTTTTTCAAGGATAATGACATTTTTGGCTTTCTCTTTAACAATATGACTGGTCCGCTATTTGTGAATGATCCATTTCCAAAAACGACATCGGTAGTTGAGAACTATCACATTCTTCCATACAAGGAAGTTTTCCCTATACTCCTCCACAGGTAACATAAGATTTGTTGTGATTTTTTTATGAGCGAAAGTAGGACAATAACTTTTTGGGAACATGGTAAATATGACACTTCACATGTTTCAGGAAATGGTCTTCTGATTTTTCACTAAACGAGCAACCACGTCAACATGGAAAAGGTTCATTGCACTCCGTAACAGATGAAAATATGGAAGAGCAAGATGCGAATTGAACGTCCAAGCTGCGAAAACAAATTAGAAAAGTGTCAACTCCAAAGCAAATCAAACAAGAAGTTGGTGCCAACAAGCATAAGAAAAACAGCAAAAGAAAATCTAAAGCCTGCATGGCTGCAGCTGATGTCTGTGCAGAGGGGCTAGATAGTGAGATCCCCACAATAAAACATGTTATTGAGGTGGAACCTCCAAAACCAGTGAGTAAGTCAAGAAATACAGAAGCTTCCGCAAGGGTGTGAACTTCGGGATACATCGTCATCTCTATGTGCATCGGTTATCTCTTACACGGGCCCCTTAGTTATGCACTTTACTTTGTGATAG
The DNA here is from genome assembly GCA_021605205.1 of Aegilops longissima. NCBI lineage: Eukaryota > Viridiplantae > Streptophyta > Magnoliopsida > Poales > Poaceae > Aegilops > Aegilops longissima. The sequence goes on along the minus strand of JAHIAM010005484.1, from coordinate 17,907 downwards.
CCATAGTGTTTGATGTTATATATCTTGCTATCACATAGTTGTTTATCTTGCTTACCATAAGTTGTTGGTGTACATAGGTGAGCCTAGTTGTTTTAGTTTTGTGCTTGAAAAGTTAAACACTAGTTCTATTCCGCATTTGCTCTAGCCTAAGACTTTACCTACTAGATAGTTTTATGATTTTAGGTTACATCCCTTTTGATCAACCACTAATCAGTTTATTCTATAAGACCACGGTATGGTACATCCCGATGAAAAGTTATACCCTTTTTCAAGGATAATGACATTTTTTGGCTTTATCTTTAATAGTATGACTGGTCCACTATTTGTGAATGATCCATTTCCTAAAACGACATTGGTAGTTGAGTACTATCACATACTTCAATACAAGGAAGTTTTGCCTATACTCCTCCACAGGTAACATAAGATTTCTTGTCATATTTTTATGCGCGAAAGTAGGACAATAACTTTTTGGGATTATGGTAAATATGACACTTCACGTGTTGCAGGAAATGGTCTTCTGATTCTTCACTAAACGAGCAACCACGTCAACATGGAAATGGTACATTGCACTCCGTAATAGATGAAAATGTGGAAGAGCAAGATAAGAATAGAACGTCCAAGCTGTGAAAACAAATTACAAAAGTGTCAACTCCAAAGCAAAGCAAACAAGCAGTTTGTACCAGCAAGCATAAGAAAAACAACAAAAGGAAATCTAAAGCCTGCATGGCTGCAGCTGATGTCTGTGCAGAGGGTCCAGATAGTGAGATCCCCACAGTAAAACATGTTATTGAGGTGGAACCTCCAAAACCAACAATGAGTAAGTCAAGAAATACAGAAGCTTCCGCAAGGGTGTGAACTTCGGGATACATCGTCATCTCTATGTGCCTCGGTTATCTCTTACCGGGGCCCTTTACATATGCACTATACTTTGTGATAGCCATAGTGTTTGATGTTATATATCTTTCTATCACATAGTTATTTATCTTGCTTACCGTACGTTGTTGGTGCACATAGGTGATCCAAGTTGTTTTAGTTTTGTGCTAGACAAATTAAACACTAGTTTTATTCCGCATTTGCTCTAGCCTAAGCCTTTACCTACTAGATTGTTTTAAGATTTTAGGTTACATCCCTTTTGATCAACCACTAATAAGTTTATTAAATAAGACCATTGTATGGTACATCCCGTTGAAAAGTGATACCCTTTTTCAAGGATAATGACATTTTTTGGCTTTCTCTTTAACAATATGACTGGTCTGCTATTTGTGTATGATCCATTTCCAAAAACAACATCGGTAGTTGAGTACTATCACATTCTTCCATACAAGGAATGTCGGTGTACTAGAGTAGGGGTACCCTAGTATCCCAAAATCGTGCACGGGGAGTTGCAGCACCCCGCAGCAAGGCTTGCCTGGTGACCGCTGAGGTCCTCCACGGTTCCTTTAGGAGCCATTCAAGAGCAAAGTATTTAAGCCAAGGAGACAAGGCCCCGACAAGAGGAGCTTGCCGGGAAGGCCACCCAAGGCACGCAGAAGACAAGACCCCGGCAAGAGGAGCTTGCCGGTAAGGCTCGGTGAGCGACAAGCTTCCGGACGCGACAAGGATTCAGCCGCGGCAAGGCGCTTGCCGCGGCAGACAACCACTCTTTATCTCCGCTCCAGCTCATCCACCAACGTGTCGCAATGGGGCCATTCCAGGCGCGCGTGTCAAGAGGCTGTGCAGCCAGCGGAGAGCAGCGGTAAGCGGCGCTGACAAGAATGCCATCGTGGCAAGCGGGGGCGCTCCTGACGGTCCCTGTTACACTGTTTAGGCGACATGGACGGGCATTTAATGCTTTTTTCCCTTGCCGTCAGAGTTAGGTAGAATACACTGTACAAAGTAGTTGTACCAACCGCAGCTCATTTTTCCGTTTTTGCCCTTGTCTACGTTGCCACCTGTTGGTGACCCCTTGAGCATATAAAAGGAGGCCCATGCGCAACGTAGAGGAGGTTAGGTTCGACTCATTCGAAGCCAGAGACACCCAAGCTAGGTTTTGTAGCTCTCATCGCTCTCTAGCAAGAACACAATACAATCAGACAAGCAGCAGTAGGAGTATTATCTCTCCGGAGAGCTCCGAAGCTGGGTAAACTGCTCGTGTGCATCGCCTCGATCTGCTCTTCGTGCGACCTCCGCCCCCCACCGAATCGAAAGGGTCTCGGTCCGCCGGCCCCATAGGTGTTCGTGGGTCACGATCAGCTTCCCCGACATCTTTGGCGCGCCTGGTAGGGGTATTATCTCTCCGGAGAGCTCCGAAGCTGGGTAAACTGCTCGTGTGCATTGCCTCGATCTGCTCTTCGTGCGACCTCCGCACCCCACCGAACCGAAAGGGGCTCAATCCGCCGGCCCCATAGGTATTCGTGGGTCACGATCAGCTTCCCCGACAAGGAAGTTTTCCCTGTACTCCTCCATAGGTAACATAAGATTTGTTGTGATTTTTTTATGCGCGAAAGTAGGACAATAACTTTTTGGGATTATGGTAAATATGACACTTCACGTGTTGCAGGGAATGGTCTTCTGATTCTTCACTAAACGAGCAACCACGTCAACATGGAAATGGTTCATTGCACTCTGTAATAGATGAAAATGTGGAAGAGCAAGATGAGAATAGAACGTCCAAGCTGCGAAAACAAATTACAAAAGTGTCAACTCCAAAGCAAAGCAAACAAGCAGTTTGTGCCAGCAAGCATAAGAAAAACAACAAAAGAAAATCTAAAGCCTGCATGGCTGCAGCTGATGTCTGTGAGATCCCCATAGTAAAACATGTTATTGAGGTGGAACCTCCAAAACCAACAATGAGTAAGTCAAGAAATACATAAGCTTCCGCAAGGGTGTGAACTTCGGGATACATCATCATCTCTATGTGCCTCGGTTATCTCTTACCCGGGCCCTATACATATGCACTTTACTTTGTGATAGCCATAGTGTTTGATGTTATATATCTTGCTATCACATAGTTATTTATCTTGCTTACCATAAGTTGTTGGTGCACATAGGTGATCCAAGTTGCTTTAGTTTTGTGCTAGAAAAATTAAACACTAGTTTTATTCCGCATTTGCTCTAGCCTAAGCCTTTACCTACTAGATTGTTTTATGATTTTAGGTTACATCCCTTTTGATCAACCACTAATAAGTTTATTAAATAAGACCATTGTATGGTACATCCCGATGAAAAGTGATACCCTATTTCAAGGATAATCACATTTTTTGGCTTTCTCTTTAACAATATGACTGGTCTGCTATTTGTGAATGATCCATTTCCAAAAACGACATCGGTAGTTGAGTACTATCACATTCTTCCATACAAGGAAGTTTTCCCTATACTCCTCCACAGGTAACATAAGATTTGTTGTGATTTTTTTATGCGCGAAAGTAGGTCAATAACTTTTTGGGAACATGGTAAATACGACACTTCACGTGTTTCAGGAAATGGTCTTCTGATTTTTCACTAAACGAGCAACCACGTCAACATGGAAAAGATTCATTGCACTCTGTAAGAGATGAAACTGTGGATGAGCAAGACGAGAATTGAACGTCCATGCTGTGAAAATAAATTACAAAAGTGTCATCTCCAAAGCAAAGCAAACAAGCAGTTTGTGCCAGCACGCATAAGAAAAACAACAAAAGAAAATCTAAAGCCTGCATGGCTGCAGCTGATGTCTGTGCAGAGGGTCTTGATAGTGATATCCCCACAATAAAACATGTTATTGAGGTGGAACCACCAAAACCCGTGAGTAAGTCAAGAAATACAGAAGCTTCCGCAAGGGGGTGAACTTCGGGATACATCGTCATATCTATGTGCCTCGGTTATCTCTTACACGGGCCCTTTACTTATGCACTTTACTTTGTGATAGTCATAGTGTTGGATGTTATATATCTTGCTATCACATAGTTGTTTATCTTGCCTACCATAAGTTGTTGGTGCACATAGGTGAGCCTAGTTGTTTCAGTTTTGTGCTTGAGAAGTTAAACACTAGTTTTATTCCGCATTTGCTCTAGCCTAAGCCTTTACCTACTAGATAGTTTTATGATTTTAGGTTACATCCCTTTTGATCAACCACTAATCAGTTTATTCAATAAGACCATTGTATGGTACATCCCGATGAAAAGTGATACCCTTTTTCAAGTATAATGAAATTTTATGGCTTTCTCTTTAACAGTATGACTGGTCCGCTATTTGTGAATGATCCATTTCCAAAAACGACATCGATAGTTGAGTACTATCACATTGTTCAATACAAGGAAGTTTTGCCTATAGTCCTCCACATGTAGCATAATATTTGTTGTGATTTTTTTATGCGCAAAAGTAGGACAATAACTTTTTGGGATTATGGTAAATATGACACTTCACGTGTTGCAGGAAATGGTCTTCTGATTCTTCACTAAACGAGCAACCACGTCAACATGAAAATGGTTCATTGCACTCCGTAATAGATGAAAAGGTGGAAGAGCAAGATGAGAATAGAACGTACAAGCTGCGAAAACAAATTACAAAGGTGTCAACTCGAAAGCAAAGCAAACAAGCAGTTTGTAGCAGCAAGCATAAGAAAAACAACAAAAGAAAATCTAAAGCCTGCATGGCTGCAGCTGATGTCTGTGCAGAGGGTCCAGATAGTGAGATCCCCACAGTAAAACATGTTATTGAGGTGGAACCTCCAAAACCAACAATGAGTAAGTCAACAAATACAGAAGCTTCCGCAAGGGTGTGAACTTCGGGATACATCGTCATCTCTATGTGCCTCGGTTATCTCTTACCCGGGCCCTTTACATATGCACTTTACTTTGTGATAGCCATAGTGTTTGATGTTATATATCTTGCTATCACATAGTTATTTATCTTGCTTACCATTAGTTGTTGGTGCACATAGGTGATCCTAGTTGTTTTAGTTTTGTGCTAGACAAATTAAACACTAGCTTTATTCCGCATTTTCTCTTGCCTAAGCCTTTACCTACAAGATTTTTTTATGATTTTAGGTTACATCCCTTTTGATCAACCACTAATATGTTTATTAAATAAGACCATTGTATGGTACATCCCGATGAAAAGTGATACCCTTTTTCAAGGATAATGACATTTTTTGGCTTTCTCTTTAACAATATGACTAGTCTGCTATTTGTGAACGATCCATTTCCAAAAACGACATCGATAGTTGAGTATTATCACATTCTTCCATACAAGGAAGTTTTCCCTATACTCCTCCGTAGGTAACATAAGATTTGTTGTGATTTTTTTATGCGCGAAAGTAGGACAATAACTTTTTGGGATCATGGTAAATATGACACTTCACGTGTTTCAGGAAATGGTCTTCTGATTCTTCACTAAATGAGCAACCACATCAACATGGAAAAGGTTCATTGCGCTCCGTAATAGATCAAAATGTGGAAGAGCAAGATGAGAATAGAACATCCAAGCTGCGAAACAAAATTACAAAAGTGTCAATTCCAGAGCAAAGCAAACAAGCAGTTGGTGCCAGCAAGCATAAGAAAAACAGCAAAAGAAATCTAAAGCCTGCATGGCTACAGCTGATGTTGGTGCAGAGGGTCCAGATAGTGAGATGCCCACAATAAAACATGTTAGTGAGGTGGAACCTCCAAAACCCATGAGTAAGTCAAGAAATACAGAAGCTTCCGCAAGGGGGTTAACTTCGGGATACATCGTCATCTCTATGTGCCTCGGTTATCTCTTACATGGGCCCTTTACTTATGCACTTTACTTTGTGATAGTCATAGTGTTTGATGTTATATATCTTGCTATCACATAGTTGTTTATCTTGCCTACCATAAGTTGTTGGTGCACATAGGTGAGACTAGTTGTTTTAGTTTTGTGCTTGACAAGTTAAACACTAGTTTTATTCCGCATTTGCTCTAGCCTAAGCCTTTACCTACTAGATAGTTTTATGATTTTAGGTTACATCCCTTTTGATCAACCACTAATCAGTTTATTCAATAAGACCATTGTATGGCACATCCCGATGAAAAGTGATACCCTTTTTCAAGGATAATGACATTTTTTGGCATTCTCTTTAACAATATGACTGGTCTGCTATTTGTGAATGATCCATTTCCAAAAACGACATCGGTAGTTGAGTACTATCACATTCTTCCATACAAGGAAGTTTTCCCTATACTCCTCCATAGGTAACATAAGATTTGTTGTGATTTTTTTATGCGCGAAAGTAGGACAATAACTTTTTGGGATCATGTTAAATATGACACTTCACGTATTTCAGGAAATGGTCTTCTGATTTTTCACTAAACGAGCAACCACGTCAACATGGAAAAGGTTCATTGCATTCCGTAACAGATGAAAATGTGGAAGAGCAAGATGAGAATTGAACGTCCAAGATGCGAAAACAAATTACAAAAGTGTCAACTCGAAAGCAATGCAAACAAGCAGTTGGTGCCAACAAGCATTAGAAAAACAACAAAAGAAAATATAAAGCCTGCATGGCTGCAGCTGATGTCTGTGTAGAGGGTCTAGATAGTGAGATCCCCACAATAAAACATGTTATTGAGGTGGAACCTCCAAAACCCGTGAGTAAGTCAAGAAATACAGAAGCTTCCGCAAGGGGGTGAACTTGGGATACATCGTCATCTCTATGTGCCTCGGTTATCTCTTACACGGGCCCTTTACTTATGCACTTTACTTTGTGATAGTCATAGTGTTTGATGTTATATATCTTGCCTACCATAAGTTGTTGGTGCACATAGGTGAGCCTAGTTGTTATAGTTTTGTTCTCGACAAGTTAAACACTAGTTTTATTCCGCATTTGCTCTAGCCTAAGCCTTTACCTACTAGATAGTTTTATGATTTTAGGTTACATACCTTTTGATCAACCACTAATCAGTTTATTCAATAAGACCATTGTATGGTACATCCCGATGAAAAGTGATACCCTTTTTCAAGTATAATGAAATTTTCTGGCTTTCTCTTTAACAGTATGACTGGTCCGCTATTTGTGAATGATCCATTTCCAAAAACGACATCGATACTTGAGTACTATCACATTGTTCAATACAAGGAAGTTTTGCCTATAGTCCTCCACATGTAGCATAATATTTGTTGTGATTTTTTTATGCGCGAAAGTAGGACAATAACTTTTTGGGATTATGGTAAATATGACACTTCACGTGTTGCAGGAAATAGTCTTCTGATTCTTCACTAAACGAGCAACCACGTCAACATGAAAATGGTTCATTGCACTCCGTAATACATGAAAATGTGGAAGAGCAAGATGAGAATAGAAAGTCCAAGCTGCGAAAACAAATTACAAAGGTGTCAACTCAAAAGAAAAGCAAACAAGCAGTTTCTAGCAGCAAGCATAAGAAAAACAACAAAAGAAAATCTAAAGCCTGCATGGCTGCAGCTGATGTCTGCGCAGACGGTCCAGATTGTGAGATCCCCACAGTAAAACATGTTATTGAGGTGGAACCTCCAAAACCAACAATGAGTAAGTCAACAAATACAGAAGCTTCCGCAAGGGTGTGAACTTCGGGATACATCGTCATCTCTATGTGCCTCGGTTATCTCTTACCCGGGCCCTTTACATATGCACTTTACTTTGTGATAGCCATAGTGTTTGATGTTATATATCTTGCTATCACATAGTTATTTATCTTGCTTACCATTAGTTGTTGGTGCACATAGGTGATCCTAGTTGTTTTAGTTTTGTGCTAGACAAATTAAACACTAGCTTTATTCCGCATTTGCTCTTGCCTAAGCCTTTACCTACAAGATTTTTTTATGAGTTTAGGTTACATCCCTTTTGATCAACCACTAATAAGTTTATTAAATAAGACCATTGTATGGTACATCCCGATGAAAAGTGATACCCTTTTTCAAGGATAATGACACTTTTTGGCTTTCTCTTTAACAATATGACTAGTCTGCTATTTGTGAATGATCCATTTCCAAAAACGACATCGATAGTTGAGTATTATCACATTCTTCCATACAAGGAAGTTTTCCCTATACTCCTCCGTAGGTAACATAAGATTTGTTGTGATTTTTTATGCGCGAAAGTAGGACAATAACTTTTTGGGATCATGGTAAATATGACACTTCACGTGTTTCAGGAAATGGTCTTCTGATTCTTCACTAAATGAGCAACCACATCAACATGGAAAAGGTTCTTTGCACTCCGTAATGGATCAAAATGTGGAAGAGCAAGATGAGAATAGAACGTCCAAGCTGCGAAACAAAATTACAAAAGTGTCAACTCCAAAGCAAAGCAAACAAGCAGTTGGTGCCAGCAAGCATAAGAAAAACAGCAAAAGAAATCTAAAGCCTGCATGGCTACAGCTGATGTCTGTGCAGAGGGTCCAGATAGTGAGATGCCCACAATAAAAAATGTTAGTGAGGTGGAACCTCCAAAACCCATGAGTAAGTCAAGAATACAGAAGCTTCCGCAAGGGGATTAACTTCGGGATACATCGTCATCTCTATGTGCCTCGGTTATCTCTTACATGGGCCCTTTACTTATGCACTTTACTTTGTGATAGTCATAGTGTTTGATGTTATATATCTTGCTATCACATAGTTGTTTATCTTGCCTACCATAAGTTGTTGGTGCACATAGGTGAGCCTAGTTGTTTTAGTTTTGTGCTTGACAAGTTAAACACTAGTTTTATTCCGCATTTGCTCTAGCCTAAGCCTTTACCTACTAGATAGTTTTATGATTTTAGGTTACATCCCTTTTGATCAACCACTAATCAGTTTATTCAATAAGACCATTGTATGGTACATCCCGATGAAAAGTGATACCCTTTTTCAAGTATAATGAAATTTTCTGGCTTTCTCTTTAATAGTATGACTAGTCCGCTATTTGTGAATGATCCATTTCCAAAAACGACATCGATAGTTGAGTACTATCACATTGTTCAATACAAGGAAGTTTTGCCTATAGTCCTTCACATGTAGCATAATATTTGTTGTGATTTTTTTATGCGCGAAAGTAGGACAATAACTTTTTGGGATTATGGTAAATATGACACTTCACGTGTTGCAGGAAATGGTCTTCTGGTTCTTCACTAAACGAGCAACCACGTCAACATGAAAATTGTTCATTGCACTCCGTAATAGATGAAAATGTGGAAGAGCAAGATGAGAATAGAACGTCCAAGCTGCGAAAACAAATTACAAAGGTGTCAACTCGAAAGCAAAGCAAACAAGCAGTTTGTAGCAGCAAGCATAAGAAAAACAACAAAAGAAAATCTAAAGCCTGCATGGCTGCAGCTGATGTCTGCGCAGAGGGTCCACATAGTGAGATCCCCACAGTAAAACATGTTATTGAGGTGGAACCTCCAAAACCAACAATGAGTAAGTCAACAAATACAGAAGCTTCCGCAAGGGTGCGAACTTCGGGATACATCATCATCTCTATGTGCCTCGGTTATCTCTTACCCGGGCCCTTTACATATGCACTTTACTTTGTGATAGCCATAGTGTTTGATGTTATATATATTGCTATCACATAGTTATTTATCTTGCTTACCATTAGTTGTTGGTGCACATAGGTGATCCTAGTTGTTTTAGTTTTGTGCTAGACAAATTAAACACTAGCTTTATTCCACATTTGCTCTTGCCTAAGCCTTTTACCTACAAGATTTTTTTATGAGTTTAGGTTACATCCCTTTTGATCAACCACTAATAAGTTTATTAAATAAGACCATTGTATGGTACATCCCGATGAAAAGTGATACCCTTTTTCAAGGATAATGACACTTTTTGGCTTTCTCTTTAACCATATGACTAGTCTGCTATTTGTGAATGATCCATTTCCAAAAACGACATCGATAGTTGAGTATTATCACATTCTTCCATACAAGGAAGTTTTCCCTATACTCCTCCGTAGGTAACATAAGATTTGTTGTGATTTTTTTATGCGCGAAAGTAGGACAATAACTTTTTGGGATCATGGTAAATATGACACTTCACGTGTTTCAGGAAATGGTCTTCCGATTCTTCACTAAATGAGCAACCACATCAACATGGAAAAGGTTCTTTGCACTCCGTAATATATCAAAATGTGGAAGAGCAAGATGAGAATAGAACGTCCAAGCTGCGAAACAAAATTACAAAAGTGTCAACTCCAAAGCAAAGCAAACAAGTAGTTGGTGCCAGCAAGCATAAGAAAAACAGCAAAAGAAATCTAAAGCCTGCATGGCTACAGCTGATGTCTGTGCAGAGGGTCCAGATAGTGAGATGCCCACAATAAAACATGTTAGTGAGGTGGAACCTCCAAAACCCATGAGTAAGTCAAGAATACAGAAGCTTCCGCAAGGGGGTTAACTTCGGATACATCGTCATCTCTATGTGCCTCGGTTATCTCTTACATGGGCCCTTTACTTATGCACTTTACTTTGTGATAGTCATAGTGTTTGATGTTATATATCTTTCTATCACATAGTTGTTTATCTTGCCTACCATAAGTTGTTGGTGCACATAGGTGAGCCTAGTTGTTTTAGTTTTGTGCTTGACAAGTTAAACACTAGTTTTATTCCGCATTTGCTCTAGCCTAAGCCTTTACCTACTAGATAGTTTTATGATTTTAGGTTACATCCCTTTTGATCAAGCACTAATCAGTTTATTCAATAAGACCATTGTATGGTACATCCCCATGAAAAGTGATACCCTTTTTCAAGTATAATGAAATTTTCTGGCTTTCTCTTTACCAGTATGACTGGTCCGCTATTTGTGAATGATCCATTTCCAAAAACGACATCGATAGTTGAGTACTATCACATTGTTCAATACAAGGAAGTTTTTCCTATAGTCCTCCACATGTAGCATAATATTTGTTGTGATTTTTTTATGCGCGAAAGTAGGACAATAACTTTTTGGGATTATGGTAAATATGACACTTCACGTGTTGCAGGAAATGGTCTTCTGATTCTTCACTAAACGAGCAACCACGTCGACATGAAAATGGTTCATTGCACTCCGTAATAGATGAAAATGTGGAAGAGCAAGATGAGAATAGAACGTCCAAGCTGCGAAAACAAATTACAAAGGTGTCAACTCGAAAGCAAAGCAAACAAGCAGTTTGTAGCAGCAAGCATAAGGAAAACAACAAAAGAAAATCTAAAGCCTGCATGGCTGCAGCTGATGTCTGCGCAGAGGGTCCACATAGTGAGATCCCCACAGTAAAACATGTTATTGAGGTGGAACCTCCAAAACCAACAATGAGTAAGTCAACAAATACAGAAGCTTCCGCAAGGGTGTGAACTTCGGGATACATCGTCATCTCTATGTGCCTCGGTTATCTCTTACCCGGGCCCTTTACATATGCACTTTACTTTGTGATAGCCATAGTGTTTGATGTTATATATCTTGCTATCACATAGTTATTTATCTTCCATACCATTAGTTGTTGGTGCACATAGGTGATCCTAGTTGTTTTAGTTTTGTGCTAGACAAATTAAACACTAGCTTTATTCCGCATTTGCTCTTGCCTAAGCCTTTACCTACAAGATTTTTTATGATTTTAGGTTACATCCTTTTGATCAACCACTAATAAGTTTATTAAATAAGACCATTGTATGGTACATCCCGATGAAAAGTGATACCCTTTTCAAGGATAATGACATTTTTTGGCTTCCTCTTTAACAATATGACTAGTCTGCTATTTGTGAATGATCCATTTCCAAAAACGACATCGATAGTTGAGTATTATCACATTCTTCCATACAAGGAAGTTTTCCCTATACTCCTCCGTAGGTAACATAAGATTTGTTGTGATTTCTTTATGCGCGAAAGTAGGACAATAACTTTTTGGGATCATGGTAAATATGACACTTCACGTGTTTCAGGAAATGGTCTTCTGATTCTTCACTAAATGAGCAACCACATCAACATGGAAAAGGTTCATTGCACTCCATAATAGATCAAAATGTGGAAGAGCAAGATGAGAATAGAACGGCCAAGCTGCGAAACAAAATTACAAAAGTGTCAACTCCAAAGCAAAGCAAACAAGCAGTTGGTGCCAGCAAGCATAAGAAAAACAGCAAAAGAAATCTAAAGCCTGCATGGCTACAGCTGATGTTGGTGCAGAGGGTCCAGATAGTGAGATGCCCACAATAAAACATATTAGTGAGGTGGAACCTCCAAAACCCATGAGTAAGTCAAGAAATACAGAAGCTTCCGCAAGGGGGTTAACTTCGGGATACATCGTCATCTCTATGTGCCTCGGTTATCTCTTACATGGGCCCTTTACTTATGCACTTTACTTTGTGATAGTCATAGTGTTTGATGTTATATATCTTGCTATCACATAGTTGTTTATCTTGCCTACCATAAGTTGTTGGTGCACATAGGTGAGACTAGTTGTTTTAGTTTTGTGCTTGACAAGTTAAACACTAGTTTTATTCCGCATTTGCTCTAGCCTAAGCCTTTACCTAGTAGATAGTTTTATGATTTTAGGTTACATCCCTTTTGATCAACCACTAATCAGTTTATTCAATAACACCATTGTATGGTACATCCCGATGAAAAGTGATACCCTTTTTCAAGGATAATGACATTTTTGGCCTTCTCTTTAACAATATGACTGTTCTGCTATTTGTGAATGATCCATTTCCAAAAACGACATCGGTAGTTGAGTACTATCACATTCTTCCATACAAGGAAGTTTTCCCGATACTCCTCCATAGGTAACATAAGATTTGTTGTGATTTTTTTATGCGCGAAAGTAGGACAATAACTTTTTGGGATCATGTTAAATATGACACTTCACGTGTTTCAGGAAATGGTCTTCTGATTTTTCACTAAACGAGCAACCACGTCAACATGGAAAAGGTTCATTGCATTCCATAACAGATGAAAATGTGGAAGAGCAAGATGAGAATTGAACGTCCAAGCTGCGAAAACAAATTACAAAAGTGTCAACTCCAAAGCAATGCAAACAAGCAGTTGGTGCCAACAAGCATAAGAAAAACAACAAAAGAAAATATAAAGCCTGCATGGCTGCAGCTGATGTCTGTGCAGAGGGTCTAGATAGTGAGATCCCCGAAATAAAACATGTTATTGAGGTGGAACCTCCAAATCCCGTGAGTAAGTCAAGAAATACAGACGCTTCCGCAAGGGGGTGAACTTCGGGATACATCGTCATCTCTATGTGCCTCGGTTATCTCTTACCCGGGCCCTTTACATATGCACTTTACTTTGTGATAGCCATAGTGTTTGATGTTATATATCTTGCTATCACATAGTTATTTATCTTGCTTACCATTAGTTGTTGGTGCACATAGGTGATCCTAGTTGTTTTAGTTTTGTGCTAGACAAATTAAACACTAGCTTTATTCCGCATTTGCTCTTGCCTAAGCCTTTTACCTACAAGATTTTTTTATGAGTTTAGGTTACATCCCTTTTGATCAACCACTAATAAGTTTATTAAATAAGACCATTGTATGGTACATCCCGATGAAAAGTGATACCCTTTTTCAAGGATAATGACACTTTTTGGCTTTCTCTTTAACAATATGACTAGTCTGCTATTTGTGAATGATCCATTTCCAAAAACGACATCGATAGTTGAGTATTATCACATTCTTCCATACAAGGAAGTTTTCCCTATACTCCTCCGTAGGTAACATAAGATTTGTTGTGATTTTTTTATGCGCGAAAGAAGGACTATAACTTTTTGGGATCATGGTAAATATGACACTTCACGTGTTTCAGGAAATGGTCTTCTGATTCTTCACTAAATGAGCAACCACATCAACATGGAAAAGGTTCTTTGCACTCCGTAATATATCAAAATGTGGAAGAGCAAGATGAGAATAGAACGTCCAAGCTGCGAAACAAAATTACAAAAGTGTCAACTCCAAAGCAAAGCAAACAAGTAGTTGGTGCCAGCAAGCATAAGAAAAACAGCAAAAGAAATCTAAAGCCTGCATGGCTACAGCTGATGTCTGTGCAGAGGGTCCAGATAGTGAGATGCCCATAATAAAACATGTTAGTGAGGTGGAACCTCCAAAACCCATGAGTAAGTCAAGAATACAGAAGCTTCCGCAAGGGGGTTAACTTCGGGATACATCGTCATCTCTATGTGCCTCGGTTATCTCTTACATGGGCCCTTTACTTATGCACTTTACTTTGTGATAGTCATAGTGTTTGATGTTATATATCTTGTTATCACATAGTTGTTTATCTTGCCTACCATAAGTTGTTGGTGCACATAGGTGAGCCTAGTTGTTTTAGTTTTGTGCTTGACAAGTTAAACACGAGTTTTATTCCGCATTTGCTCTAGCCTAAGCCTTTACCTACTAGATAGTTTTATGATTTTAGGTTACATCCCTTTTGATCAACCACTAATCAGTTTATTCAATAAGACCATTGTATGGTACATCCCGATGAAAAGTGATACCCTTTTTCAAGTATAATGAAATTTTCTGGCTTTCTCTTTAACAGTATGACTGGTCCGCTATTTGTGAATGATCCATTTCCAAAAACGACATCGATAGTTGAGTACTATCACATTGTTCAATACAAGGAAGTTTTGCCTATAGTCCTCCACATGTAGCGTAATATTTGTTGTGATTTTTTTATGCGCGAAAGTAGGACAATAACTTTTTGGGATTATGGTAAATATGACACTTCATGTGTTGCAGGAAATGGTCTTCTGATTCTTCACTAAACGAGCAACCACGTCAACATGAAAGTGGTTCATTGCACTCCGTAATAGATGAAAATATGGAAGAGCAAGATGAGAATAGAACGTCCAAGCTGCGAAAACAAATTTCAAAGGTGTCAACTCGAAAGCAAAGCAAACAAGCAGTTTGTAGCAGCAAGCATAAGAAAAACAACAAAAGAAAATCTAAAGCCTGCATGGCTGCAGCTGATGTCTGCGCAGAGGGTCCACATAGTGAGATCCCCACAGTAAAACATGTTATTGAGGTGGAACCTCCAAAACCAACAATGAGTAAGTCAACAAATACAGAAGCTTCCGCAAGGGTGTGAACTTCGGGATACATCGTCATCTCTATGTGCCTCGGTTATCTCTTACCCGGGCCCTTTACATATGCACTTTACTTTGTGATAGCCATAGTGTTTGATGTTATATATCTTGCTATCACATAGTTATTTATCTTCCTTACCATTAGTTGTTGGTGCACATAGGTGATCCTAGTTGTTTTAGTTTTGTGCTAGACAAATTAAACACTAGCTTTATTCCGCATTTGCTCTTGCCTAAGCCTTTACCTACAAGATTTTTTTATGATTTTAGGTTACATCCCTTTTGATCAACCACTAATAAGTTTATTAAATAAGACCATTGTATGGTACATCCCGATGAAAAGTGATACCCTTTTTCAAGGATAATGACATTTTTTGGCTTTCTCTTTAACAATATGACTAGTCTGCTATTTGTGAATGATCCATTTCCAAAAATGACATCGATAGTTGAGTATTATCACATTCTTCCATACAAGGAAGTTTTCCCTATACTCCTCCGTAGGTAACATAAGATTTGTTGTGATTTTTTTATGCGCGAAAGTAGGACAATAACTTTTTGGGATCATGGTAAATATGACACTTCACGTGTTTCAGGAAATGGTCTTCTGATTCTTCACTAAATGAGCAACCACATCAACATGGAAATGGTTCATTGCACTCCGTAATAGATCAAAATGTGGAAGAGCAAGATGAGAATAGAACTTCCAAGCTGCGAAACAAAATTACAAAAGTGTCAACTCCAAAGCAAAGCAAACAAGCAGTTGGTGCCAGCAAGCATAAGAAAAACAGCAAAAGAAATCTAAAGCCTGCATGGCTACAGCTGATGTCTGTGCAGAGGGTCCAGATAGTGAGATGCCCACAATAAAACATGTTAGTGAGGTGGAACCTCCAAAACCCATGAGTAAGTCAAGAAATACAGAAGATTCCGCAAGGGGGTTAACTTCGGGATACATCGTAATCTCTATGTGCCTCGGTTATCTCTTACATGGGCCCATTACTTATGCACTTTACTTTGTGATAGTCATAGTGTTTGATGTTATATATCTTGCTATCACATAGTTGTTTATCTTGCCTACCATAAGTTGTTGGTGCACATAGGTGAGCCTAGTTGTTTTAGTTTTGTGCTTGACAAGTTAAACACTAGTTTTATTCCGCATTTGCTCTAGCCTAAGCCTTTACCTACTAGATAGTTTTATGATTTTAGGTTACATCCCTTTTGATCAACCACTAATCAGTTTATTCAATAAGACCATTGTATGGTACATCCCGATGAAAAGTGATACCCTTTTTCAAGTATAATGAAATTTTCTGGCTTTCTCTTTAAAAGTATGACTGGTCCGCTATTTGTGAATGATCCATTTCCAAAAACGACATCGATAGTTGAGTACTATCACATCGTTCAATACAAGGAAGTTTTGCCTATAGTCCTCCACATGTAGCATAATATTTGTTGTGATTTTTTTATGCGCGAAAGTAGGACAATAACTTTTTGGGATTATGGTAAATATGACACTTCACGTGTTGCAGGAAATGGTCTTCTGATTCTTCACTAAACGAGCAACCACGTCAACATGAAAATGGTTCATTGCACTCCGTAATAGATGAAAATGTGGAAGAGCAAGATGAGAATAGAACGTCCAAGCTGCGAAAACAAATTACAAAGGTGTCAACTCGAAAGCAAAGCAAACAAGCAGTTTGTAGCAGCAAGCATAAGAAAAACAACAAAAGAAAATCTAAAGCCTGCATGGCTGCAGCTGATGTCTGTGTAGAGGGTCCAGATAGTGAGATCCCCACAGTAAAACATGTTATTGATGTTGGAACCTCCAAAACCAACAATGAGTAAGTCAACAAATACAGAAGCTTCCGCAAGGGTGTGAACTTCGGGATACATCGTCATCTCTATGTGCCTCGGTTATCTCTTACACGGGCCCTTTACTTATGCACTTTACTTTGTGATAGTCATAGTGTTTGATGTTATATATCTTGCTATCACATAGTTGTTTATCTTGCCTACCATAAGTTGTTGGTGCACATAGGTGAGCCTAGTTGTTTTAGTTTTGTGCTTGACAAGTTAAACACCAGTTTTATTCCGCATTTGCTCTAGCCTAAGCCTTTACCTACTAGATAGTTTTATGATTTTAGGTTACATCCCTTTTGATCAACCACTAATCAGTTTATCCAATAAGACCATTGTATGGTACATTCCGATGAAAAGTGATACCCTTTTTCAAGGATAATGAAATTTTCTGGCTTTCTCTTTAACAGTATGACTGGTCCGCTATTTGTGAATGATCCATTTCCAAAAACGACATTGATAGTTGAGTACTATTACATTGTTCAATACAAGGAAGTTTTTCCTATAGTCCTCCACATGTAACATAAGTTTGTCGGTGTACTAAGGTAGGGGTACCTTAGTACCCCGAACCTGGGCACGGGCAGTCGCAGCGTCCCCGTGGCAAGCCTTGCCGGGCGTCTGCCAAGACCCTCTGCGGCCCTTCGGAAAACAAGGCTCCGGCAAGAGGAGCTTGCCGGTGAGCCATTCAAGAACAAAGTAGTCAAGACCCCGGCAAGAGGAGCTTGCCGGGAAGGCCACTCAGGGCGCGAAGGAAACAAGGCCCCGGCAAGAGGAGCTTGCCGGGAAGGCTTGGCGGGCGCCGAGTCCCCAAGCGCGACAAGGTTCCTGCCGCGGCAAGGCGCTTGCCGGGGCGGGCGACCTCTCTTCATCTCCGCTCCAGCTCACCCGCCAACGTGTCACCACGGGGCTCTCCCAAGTACGCGTGTCGATGGGCTGTGCAGCCAGCGGGGAGTAGCGACAAGCGGCGCTGACAAGCTACCATCGTGGCAAACGGAGGCGCACTTGACGGTCCTGTTACCTTTGTTCGGGCGATCGAGACGGGCATTGATGACTCTTGTCCCTTGCCG